>CACM01000153.1:0-13775 GCA_000208805.1 Erysiphe pisi
GCCAAATGCAATCGAAGTGGTTCTGTTTTCCAGGAAAGACCTAATGTACTCGGTGATCCAAACTGGAATTCCCTTCTCTCTGAGGTTGTGGATCAGTCTTTCGTGGGAGACATTGTCGAATGCCCCCGAGATGTCAAGGCTAAGAATAGATGCCACACGATTTTTATCTTTCCCCCAAATTGTGTGGATCTGCTCGGTTAGAAGCTCGACTGCTGAGATCGTGGACCTCTTGGGCCGAGCACCCATCTGTTCGTCGGGAAGAAGGTTGTGGTGTTCAGCCGCTTGTGATATTCGGCTAGCCACTAACTTTTCAAGTATTTTGCCCATTGTATTCAAAAGAGCTATTGGTCGATATGCTTTGGGTGTATCATATCTCGGCTTTTGCGGTTTCCTTAGAACCACGGTGATTGACTCCTTGAATTTCTTGGGGTGATATCCTTTGGAGAGGCATGCATTAAATAGTACTGCCAGTGGTTTACCCAGAGTCTTTTTGCAGTATTTAAGAAAGCGATTTGGGATTTCGTCAGGACCAGGAGCCTTATCACTCGGCAACCTTTCGAGAGCTTCTTCGATTTCTAGTTGGCTGACTGTTCTGGGGATAGTCGATAGCTCTTCTGGATAGGTGGTTCCGTCAATGTCATCAGTGTCCGCGGTTACCGGAGGAGGGAAGAAGTGTTCTGTCATAACCCTGGCCTTGTCTTGATCTTCAGAATGCAAATTTCCTTTTGAGTCTCTAATGTCCGGTAGTTGGGGTAGTCGCAGCTTTTCATCTACGTCCATTTTCGCCCACTTGGCCAGCTTCCACATCTTTTGGGGTTCTTTTGAGACCTCCGAAACCAGTGCTCTCCAACCAATGAGTTTGTCTTTTTTGATTCGGCTTTTCTTTCTGTTAGAAGCTTGGTTATACTTCACCCAATTCTCCTCAGTGTTTCGTTCCGTCCACTTCCTTCTGGCCTTCCGAGCTTCGTTGACCACCTTTGAGCATTCTTCTGTCCAGTACGGCTTGGCATATTGAGATCGCCGAGCTTTGGGGATTGTTTCTGTAGCCGTCTTTTGGATAGCCGTGGTGATGTCTGCTACCATTTGATCGATATCTTCTGTAGTTGACAAATAGTTGTCTTTTGTTGCCAGCTCCTGTAGCTTATGTGCTAGCCTTTGGTTGACTAGTTCCCAGTTTGCCCTTTTCCATTGTATCCGAGGTTCTATTTTTGTTTTTAGGGGTGGCGTTATTTGAAGTTCGGTTAGTATTGGGAGATGATCCGAGGATGACTCTAGCTCTTCCGATATGTCGCAGGCAATGACCGTTCTCTCTAGTTCTTTCGAGATGAACGCCAGATCTAGTGTACTCTGGCTGCTTCTGTTCTTCCACGTGATGGTACCTCTAGGGAGTATTATCTCCATATTTCTCTCACCTAGAATTTCTATTAAGCTCTTTATTTATTTATTTGATTTGATTTCAATTAACCCGATCAGGAAACCCAAGGGCCCATGCAGGTGTCTAACTATGTATATTTACACAGGAGGAAACCTTTCGGTAAAAACCCCCCAAAACTGCTATCTAATATCTTTATGATTTTCAGTTTACCTTCAAAAAGTGCGTTATACTGTGCGTCCAGTATGAATTTCGTCCTACCCTTATCCTGCCTTGTGTTTTATTTTCTGCATCGCCGTCTCAACTTGGCTGACAAGTCGAAACTGTTCTAGATACCCTTCATCTAAAATCCACTTTGTAATTCTAGCCACATCTTCTGCGCTTTGAATCATGACCTGATAGGACCTGTCTTTTGATTTTCGCAGAACTTCCCCTCGTCCTTTCGCCCACTGAGGGCATGTCATGACCATATGTCTGACATTTTGGGACGGATACCCACACTGGCACTTTGGGCTGTTGACTCCAGGTACTTTTCTTCTGTACAGATAAGAATTGAGCCCGATGTGCTCGCTTCTCATTTGTATCGCAATGCTGCTTTGGGCCCTACTGAGGTTTTGGTGGATTTGGACTGGTGTCCCTCTGTAGTTCATTCTAAATCTGTTTGTTTTTTGGTCCATGGAGATAATCGCTGCTTTCCAAGTCTCAGGGTTTGCTGGTGTCGGGTGTCCCGAGTTTTTCTGACATGTCCAAGAGTGTTTCCATTCCTGAAATGCTGCTATCTTCACAGCCAGCTTTTGTCGTCTTTGATCCTCTTCTCCTCCGCAAATTCGAATCCATTCGGCTACATCTTCGCCCCTTTTTATGTCATGGTTTTCCTCTCTCCCTCGAACGGGCAGCTTGATTCGATCACGTGCTAGAGTGATTGTCTTTCGCACAGGTAGCTTGTCTGATAGTCCGGCGTGTTGGACCCTCCTTTGCTTCAGATAAAGCTCTATGGGAAGGACTGAGGTCTCATGTTCGAGTACCCTACTACTTGTAGATTTGTATGCACCTGTTACTAGCTTTAAGCATTTTCTCTGAACCCTTCTTAAAGGTTTAACTATCCTTTCTGGGATTTTACCCCCAGGCCCGGCCTCGGCCCAAATCTGGGACCCATACGTGAGGGCCGGTCTCACTAACGTGCTGTACAACAGCTTTGACTTCTTAAATGTCGCTCCCCAGGTAGATTGTGCCAATCTACTTATTGATTGTACCTGAGTATGCGACTTTTGCTCAACTTTCTTTATATGCGCGCCCCAGTTTAACTTGGGGTCGAAGTAAATTCCGAGCACTCGGAGGGAAGACTGTGGGGAGGTTAGATGACCCTGTATACTTACTGTAGCTTCAAGATTGTGGCGTTTTCTTGCACGAGTAAAGTGCATCAGCTGGTATTTCTCCGGCGCAAATCTAACTCCATGCTTCCTTGCCCAATCTTCACAGATTCCATGCTTCTCTTCCAGCTTCCTGCAGTTCTCCTCCGTGGAACCTGACCATGTTAGTATATTAGTGTCATCTACGAACCCTACGGCTGCGGTAGATGACGTTTGCAGCAGTGGTAAGAGCGTGCTGGCGAAAAACAGAAAGAGAATCGGCGATAGAGATGATCCTTGGGGTATTCCTGTACTTGTGGGTATTTGCTTTCCATTGGACGATCCCAAAACTATCGATGTTGTCCTCTCTTCTAGGAATGATTTCACAAAATTGCATATCCACTTTGGGATCCCTTTCTCTCTGAGGTTGTGAATGAGTCTTGTGTGAGAGACATTGTCGAAGGCTCCCGAAATGTCAAGACTCAGAAGTGACGCCACGTTTTTCTTATCCTTACCCCAAATAGTGTGAATCTGTTTAGTGAGAAGCTCCACTGCCGAGATTGTGCTTCTCTTAGGTCGAGCCCCCATCTGTTCTTCGGGAAGAAGATTGAAGTCCTCTGCTGCTTTTGAGATTCGATTGGCAACTAATTTCTCCAACAGTTTACCCATTGTGTTCAGAAGAGCTATTGGTCGATAAGACTTTGGGATGTCATATCTCGGCTTCTGTGGCTTTCTGAGCACTATTGTCGTTGATTGTTTGAATCTTTTTGGGTGGTAGCCCAAGGTGAGACAAGCGTTGAATAGCTCAGCCAGAACTTTACTGAGCGATGGTTCGCAGCCCTTGAGGAATCGATTCGGTATCCCGTCTGGACCCGGGGCCTTGTCGCTTGGTAGCTTTTGGAGAATTTCTTTGATTTCATTCTGGGTTACCACATCGGAAATATTTGGCAGATCTTCTGGGTACGTGGATCCTTCAATATCTCTAGTGTCTGCAGCCACTGGTTGGGGAAAGAAGTGATGTGCCATGATGTCTATTTTGTCTTGAGCTTCAGTGTAGATTGTTCCATCTGCACCCTTGATATCTGGGACTTGGGGTAGTCTATGTTTTTCCTCGAGATCTTTTCTTGTCCACTTGGCGAGTTTCCAAATTTTTGTTGGATCTTCCGCAGCTTCTGAAACGGTTGCCCTCCATCCAATATTTTTGGCCTTTCGAATTTGAGCCTTTTTCACACTAGTAGATGTCAGGTATTCTATCCAGCTGTCTTCGGTACCCAAAATTTTCCAATTTCTCCTAGCTTTTCTTGTGTCTTTCACGGCTTTGGAGCATTCGCTGGTCCAGTATGGTTTAGCAAAACTCGATGGCCTTGCTTTGGGAATCGTTTCTTCGATTGTTGCCTGGATAATTTCGGTGATAGAAATTACTCTTTTGTCAATTGTCTCTCGAGAATTCAGACTGAGCCTCTCCAGTTCCAGCCCTCGAATTTTGGCGGCCAAAATTCTATTAGCGACTTCCCAGTCTGCTTTCTTCCACTGATGACGAGTGGCCTGCTCTTCTTGAATCTCAGGTTGGATTAGCATCTCAGTACAAATCGGAATGTGGTCTGAGGATGCCTCCAATTCATTGGCTGGTAGGCATTTTGTAACTGTATCTTCCAGGTTTTTTGACACAAATATAAGGTCTAGCGTGCTCTGGCTTCCCCTATTACTCCAAGTTATTGTGCCCTCCGGAAGAATAAGTTCCATATTCTTATTTCCCAGAATATCAATTAGGTCTTCTGAAAGCTTATGGTGACTGAGTACTGTTTGACCACCCCATCTTGGATGGTGGAGGTTGAAGTCCCCCACCAGAATATGCTGACCTTCTCTTGAGAGAAGTTCTTCGAGAAATTTTAGGCTTCCTAGGTCGTTGCTGCCATGAGAGAGAGGGGGTGGGTTGTAGATGTTACTTATAAATATTTTGCCTCTATCTGTCTGGAGACTAATAGAGGTTATATCTCCGCCAGCTTCCGCAGGAGTTTTTTCCTTTTTCCACTTATCAATTGCCAGGGATTTACTTACATAAATGCAGGTTCTACTTTTCTGGCCATCTGGAAAGACCAGATGATAGGCCGGGTGTTTGACTGTAGTATATTCTCTTGGGTGACACCATGGCTCCTGTAGTGCAACCACATGGTGCTTTAAGGGATCTAACATTTGTAGAAAGTGTTGTTGGACTCTGTCTTTACTTTTGTTAACGTTATACTGCGTTATATTCAGAATTTGAGTGCCCTTCATGATGTCATTTCGCACTCCGGTGCCCGGTTTAATTCTACCGTATTCTCCCGTGTCACAGTCCGGGGCTCAAATTCTATTTGTATAGATGGTATATGTTGTGTGGGCTGTGTAGATGGTGTGGGTGGTGCTGGTGCATTTTGTGTGGGCGTATTTTGTGTTCTTAGAAGTTTTTCCCAGGTTCCTGACATGTCAGGGACGACAGGAGCAGGAGTTTTCCGTGGTCTTCCAGGACCTTTCCGGACGGTGCCTTCGCCTACAGGATTGGAAATTTCCACTATGGATGTGCCAGCTCTTCTTTTTCTGGATCCTACTGTTTGCCATTCAGTGCTCTGATATCCCATCTGGGGCTCTTGAGCTACAAATCTCCCTGGATCTTGTGTTCGGTTGTTGACTGCTCGGGCTTTCGCAGCCAGTCTAACCGGACAGGTCTGGTTCTATGCCGGGTGTTTTTTGCTACAGTTAGTACATCTGACCTCTTGTTTTCCTGGACATGATCTGGTATTGTGTCCTCCAGCACATTGTCCACACTTAGGCTCTGCCGAGCAATTCTTGGCAATATGCCCGTACTTCTGACAGTTGTAACACTGCATGATCCGGAAGCCCGACCTAAAAATTTCTGAGGCTTTCACTTCGTATCCCCACATCATACCTTTTCCGATCACCTTGTCAGCATGTTCTGCATCATTGAACCAGACGATCAAAGATCCCGCTAACTTTCCTTGTCGGTTGTTCTTTCTCAGCCAGGCGGCTTTTTGTATTCCAATACCTGGGATATACCTTCCATTTGCTTTCTCCAACTCTTTAATCTGTTCGGGATTTTCTGGATTGAATGATAAAGGTATATCGTGTACGAGAACTTGGTAGGTCGGACTGGCTATCTGGGCGGTAGCAGACAGTTTCGAGGTCCATTCTCGCTGTTTATCCATAATTTGTTTCGTTTCTGGTCCGACAAAGTAGACCTTTACCTGGCCGTTAGGTAATTGTTTAGCTCCTACAACTTCTTTAAGGCCTATCTTCTTCACTAATTCTTCACTCGAGAGCTTGGCTATCTCAAGTTTCTCTTTCTCGTCTTGAATTCTTATAACGCTCCCTGCTGCTTCTGCTTTCCTTGCTACTTTCGCCCATGTCTGGCCATGTGCTTGTGGTATGCCTTTGTTTTGAGTGATAGTGGCCTTAATAGATCTAATCTCTTGTAGTATTTTAGTCATTGTAGGGTTTACCTCTGCGTGACTGGACTTTGGACTTTGGGAGAGGTGGACTTTCAATCGTAAGAGGCTTTCAATAATAGTTACAGCCTCCTTTAGTAATTCCTTACATGCTCTTGGGACGAGATTATCATCTTGTAGCGCTTGTTTGAACCTTTTGACTTCATCTGCTGCGTCCGGCTTTGCATTTCCAGCACCACCACTACTTCCGAACGCGTTTCTAGTATATCTACTGCTAGAATCGTTGAATGGGTCTCCTGCCATTGCATTGGACACGTTAATTCGACTCATTTCGAAGGGGTCGATTTTTCCGTTTTGTTTCTTATTTATTTATTTATTTATTTATTTATTTATTTATTTATTTATTTATTTATTTATTTATTTATTTATTTATTTATTTATTTATTTATTTATTTATTTATTTATTTATTTATTTATTTATTTATTTATTTATTTATTTATTTATTTATTATTATTATTATTATTCATTAACCTGATTTGGCGCCTTATATGGCCCATGCAGGGTATTTATCTACATTTACATCAGGGGAAACCTTTCGGTGAAAACCCCTTGCCTCTACCCAGTTCATTCTATAGAATTGTAGGTTACCTATAGGAAGTGCACTAACACTGTGCTGTCCAGTGCGAATATCTTCTCGTCGAATTAGTCCCTTGTCCGCCTCACTCTCTTCTTCTTTATCAGCTCTTCCACTTCCCCAGCTAGTCGAAATTGCTCCAACCAACCCTGATCTAAGATCCACTGCGTGATTCTCGCTATATCCTCTGAGTTGTTCATCATCGCCTCGAAGGACCGGTTTTTGGCTCTCCTCCATACCTCTGCCCTACCCTTTGCCCTTAGAGGGCAAGCCATGATGGCATGCTTGACATTTTCCGCAAGATATCCGCACTGACATTGAGGACTGTCGACTCCGGGTACTCTTCTTCGGTACAGATAAGATTTGAGCCCGATATGCTCGCTTCTTATCTGTATTGCTACGCTACTCTGGGCCCTCTTCAGGTTTCTATGGTTTGAGAATGGTGTTCCCCTAAGGTTCATCTTCTTCTTGCCTTCTTTATCTGTGTAAAGGTTTGCAGCTTTCCATTCTACAGGGTCGGCTGTGGCTCTGCGTCTTAGGTTCATATTGTGGTGTCGGTGTGGCCAAGAGTCTTTCCACTCTTGGAATGCGGCGATCTTGCCCTGTTCTTTTTGTCCAGTAATAGACTCCTCTTCATAGCAGATCCTGGACCATTCCTCTCTATCTTTTTCCTTAGATAGGGATCCGATAATTGTGTTCCGTTGGTGCTGTTGCCGCCTAATCGACTGGCAGGTCTTTTCTATAGTCCTTTGGACTCGTGATTTACTGGCTAGTCCCGTGTGCTGCATCCTTCTATACTTTAGGTATATTTCCATCGGTAAAATGGAGGTCTCGTGTTCTAGCACTCTTGTGCTGGTTGACCTATAAGCCCCGGTAATGATCTTTAAGCATTTATTTTGGATAGTACGCAGAGGGTTGATGAGTCTTTCTGGGATTTTATCTTTTGCGCCAGCTGTGGCCCAGATCGGGGACCCATACGTAATGGTTGGCCTCACAATCGTGTTGTAGAGTAGTCTTGCCTTGTGGAAGGTGGCTCCCCACGTTGACTGTGTCAGCCTACTAAGCGATTGGATTTGCGTAATAGACTTTTGCTGGACCTGTTTAATATGGGCTCCCCAATTCAGCTTAGGATCAAAGTAAATTCCGAGGATTCGCAGGGAGGGCTGAGGTACTGTTAGGTTGCCTTTTATATTGATAGTAGCTTCGAGATTATGTTTTTTCCTTGCTCTAGAAAAGTGCATTAATTGATATTTTTCTGGTGCAAATTTTACCCCATGCTTCTTGGCCCATAGCTCGCAGATTTCGTGTTGCTGTTCCAACTTTCTGCAATTCTCTTCCGTTGAATCCGACCAAGTCAGGATGTTTGTATCGTCTACAAAACCGACTGCTGTGGAAGATTGGGTTTGGATCTCCGGAAGCAGTGTGCTCGCAAAAAATAGGAACAGGATCGGGGAGAGAGATGAGCCCTGGGGTATACCGGTATAGGTGCAGATTTGCTCGCCTTTAAATGGGCCAAATGCAATCGAAGTGGTTCTGTTTTCCAGGAAAGACCTAATGTACTCGGTGATCCAAACTGGAATTCCCTTCTCTCTGAGGTTGTGGATCAGTCTTTCGTGGGAGACATTGTCGAATGCCCCCGAGATGTCAAGGCTAAGAATAGATGCCACACGATTTTTATCTTTCCCCCAAATTGTGTTTATTTTTCATTGTCCTGATTTGGCGCCTAAGTTGCCCATGCAGGTGTCTACAATATTATTTACATGAGAGGGAAACCTCTACGGTAAAAACCCTCTCTAACTACCATTTCTATTCTATCATTTATTGTTTACCTACAGGAAGTGCACTGGTACTATCTATCCATGTGATAGACCCTCTCTTTCATCTCAGCCTTCTCCCTTTTTTCGGCTTAGTTCTCTAGTAGCTATCGTGGCTTCAACGTTCCTTACTAGCCGAAACTGTTCAAGCCATCCTTCTTTTAAAATCCACTGGGTGATCCGAGCTATGTCCTCGGGACTATTCATTATTGCTTGGAAGGATCTATCTTTTGCTCTCCTCAACCAAGCTCCTCTTCCTTTTGCCCATCGAGGGCAGGCCATGATCATATGTTTGACATTTTGAGAGGGGTATCCGCACGGGCAGCATGGTGTGACTACTCCAGGCACTTTTCTACGGAACAAATAAGAGTTGAACCCTATATGTTCACTTCTTATTTGTATGGCTATACTGCTTTGGGCCCTCGTCAGGTGTCGGTGTAACTCACTTGGTGTGTCTTTGAAGCTTAAAGACTTCTCCCTTGTTTTTCCCTTGATGGATATATTAGATGCTGTCCAACTTTCTGGATCCGCTGCTGCACTATGTCCAAGGCGTTGATATTTGGTTGTTTTTGGCCAAGAATCCGCCCATTCTTGGTATGCTGCTACCTTTATTGCTCTCTTTTGTCTGAACTTGGATGTTTCATTTTTACAAATTGTATCCCATTTCTCTAGGTCCCTATCTCTAGGAAGAGTGGGCCTCCTTTCACTTCCTTGGTTTGGTGACCAAATTTTTCTACACGCTGCATCAATCACTCTTCGCGTTGGCTGATTAGTGCTGAGTCCTGCGTGTTGAACTCTTCTATATGTGAGGTATATAACTATGGGTAGGATTGCTGTCTCGTGCTCCAGCACCCTTTGGCTAGTGGATCTGTATGCCCCGGTGATCGCCCTCAAGCATTTGTTTTGGATTTTCCGGAGTGGGTCCGCGACTCTGTGTGGTATCTTTCCCTTTGGCCCGCTTTGGGCCCAAATCTGGCTTCCATAAGTTATTGATGGTCTCACTATAGCGGAATATAAGATCCTGGCTTTGTGGAACGTTGCTCCCCAGGTGGAGTGTGTGAGGCTCGTGACTGATCGTAACTGGTTCTCTGCCTTCTGTTGGATTTTCCTGATGTGAGCACCCCAGTGAAGTTTTGGGTCTAGGTGAATCCCTAGGATTTTGATTGATGTATTGGGGCAAGCTTCATGTCCTTGGATCCGTAGTGATGCCTGGAGGTTATGACCCTTTCTCTTTCTAGAGAAGTGGGTTAGTTGGTACTTTTCTGGCGCAAATCTCACGCCGTGCTTGTGAGCCCACTCCTCGCATGTCTTGTGTAAATTTTCTAGGGTTCTACAGTTCTCTTCAGTGGATTCTGACCATGTTAGTATATTCGTGTCGTCTACAAACCCTACTGATGAAGAGTTTGGTGTGGAGAGGAGAGGGAGAAGGGTGCTAGCGAAGAATAAAAATAGAATAGGCGATAAAGGGGACCCCTGAGGAATCCCGGTGTTGGTCGAAAATTGATCACCCATATAATTTCCTAGCTTTATTTTGGTTGTTCTGTTTGTTAGGAAAGACTTTACAAAGTTGGTGATGCGAGCTGGGATGCCTTTAACTCGCATTGTATGGATAAGTCTCAGATGTGAGACATTGTCAAAGGCTCCGGAGATATCTAAGCTTAGGAGTGAGGCTACTTTCTTTTTGTCTTTGCCCCAAATTGTATGAATCTGTTCTGTTAGTAGCTCAACAGCGTTGATAGTGGATCTTCCTGGTCTTGCTCCCATTTGCTCGTTTGGAAGGAGGTTGTGGTTTTCGGCAGCGGTTGCTAGTCGGTTGGCTATCAGTTTTTCCAGGAGCTTCCCCATGGTGTTTAGTAGCGCTATGGGTCTATATGCTTTTGGGACATAATAGTTTGGCTTCTGTGGTTTTCGAAGTACTACTGTAATGGACTCCTTAAACCTTTTTGGATGATGGCCTTGGAGGAGGCACGCGTTGAAGATCGCTGTTAGTTCCTTTGTCAGCACCGCCCTGCAGTGCTTTAGTAGGGTCCCTGGGATTTCATCTGGGCCTGGTGCTTTTCCTTCGGCTAGTCTGGATAGTGCCTCTTCTACTTCCGAATTTTGAATAGTATGAGGTATGTCTTCTATTTCTCTGCAATATTTATATCCTACGATTTCGTGAGTGTCTGCGGGTCTAGGGGGTGGAAAAAAGTGGGATGCCATTGCTGTGGCTTTGTCTTTGCTATTATTATGTATGTCGCCATACCTATCTATTATGTTCGGTATCTGAGGGGGGTTGCGTTTCTCGGATGGATGTTTCCTTGCCCATTTGGCTAATTTCCAGATTTTTTGAGGGTCGTTAGTTACCTCCGTGACTATTGCTCGCCATCCGATCTGTTTCTCTTTTCTAATTTGATTCTTTTTCGAATTAGTTGCTTTGCAATAGGCAATCCAACTCTCTTCGTTCCCCAGCTCAGTCCATTTCCTTCTGGCTCTTCGAGCCCTTTTTACTGCTTGGGAGCATTTTAGTGTCCAATATGGTTTTGAGAAAAGTGTTGGTGCCGATTTGGGTACTAGCTCCTGTATGCTTTCCTGGATCACCCGAGTTACGT
This sequence comes from Erysiphe pisi, assembly GCA_000208805.1. Classification (NCBI taxonomy): domain Eukaryota; kingdom Fungi; phylum Ascomycota; class Leotiomycetes; order Helotiales; family Erysiphaceae; genus Erysiphe; species Erysiphe pisi. The sequence continues at coordinate 11,202 of CACM01000153.1, forward strand.
CTGCAACTCTGTTGTCTATGGCTTCAGGGGTGGAAAGGTTGTATTCACTGATTGGGAGATCGCCTAGCTTGGTCGCTATACTGATATTTAGAGCGTCCCAGTCCGCCTTCTTCCATTGTGGCTTTGGGTTGCACTCTGGTTCTTGTGATGGCTTTATTCGTAGTTCGGTTAAAATTGGAAGATGGTCTGATGACGATTCTAATTCTTCTACTGGTTGGCATTTCATCACGGTGTTCTCCAGTTCTTTTGAGAGGAAAACTAGATCTATCGTACTTTGGCTGCCCCTGCTTTTCCAAGTTACTGTTCCTTCTGGCAGAATGCATTCCATATTGTGTTCATTCATTATCTCTATGAGGTCTTCTGCTAAGTTATGGTGAGTTAGTACTGCTGGGCCTCCCCATCTTGGATGATGTAGGTTGAAGTCGCCAGCTACAATATGTAGGCCATCTATGGTTAGTATTTGGGGGATCCATTGAAGTGTCCCTAGAGCCTTACTACTATGGGAAAGTGGAGGGGGGTTGTAAATGCTATGGACCAAAATTCGTCCTTGGCTTGACTCTAGGCTAATAGAAGTGATATCCCCTTCAGCCTTTTCTGGGACTGACTCTCTTTTCCACTTGTCAACCGCAATATATTTACTCACATATATACAGCTTCTACCCTTTGCTCCACCTCCAAAGACGAGATGATATGCTGGGTGTTTTAATGTGGTGTTTTCCATTAGATTGCGCCATGGTTCCTGCATTGTTATAATGAGATGCTTTGACGGATCTAGTTCTTTTAGAAAGTGGTACTGTACTCTATCTCTACTTCTATTAACGTTATACTGTATTATATTCCAGGATTGATTGTCTGTCATGGAAACATCTCACGGTCCGGTGTTTGGCTTTGAAAGGGGTCTTCAGGGCAGTGAGATATACTTTGGGTAAAATTTTGAGGTTCTTGAGTACTCTGGTCCTTCCCATTCACAGAAAATAGATTCTCTGCCGGGAAGAGGTTGATTGGGTTGGGATTCTTCTTAGGTCTTCCGGGACGTCTGGGTGCGATGACTTGGCCATCTGCGCCAATAATTTGGGGCCCAGCTATACCTGCTCTTCTTTTCCGGGTGCCAACGACTCGCCAATCGTTTTCTGTCTCAATCTCTAGGTTTCCTGGAGTAATATATCTTCCAGGGTCCTGAGTTCTATTTGCTACCGTCTTAGCTTTGGCTGCAATTCTAGTGGAACAACTTGGGTCCCAGGCTCTGTGTTTCCGTGCGCAATTACAGCATCGAATTTCCTGATTTCCAGAGCAATCCCGTGTGTTATGATTTCCTGCACAGTTTCCACACTTTGGAGTACTAGTGCAAGCTTTTGCCATGTGGCCGTATTTCTGACAGTTGAAACATTGCATCAATCGGAACCCTGATTTAAAGATCTCTGTTGCTTTAAGTTCGTATCTCCACATTATTCCTTTTGAAATTGCTATATCTGCGTGCTCCGCTTGTTTGATCCAGAGAATCATTGATCCTGAGGTCTTACCTGATTGTTTATTTTTCTTTAGCCAGGTAGCCCTTTGTATTTGGATACCCTGTATGAATATTTCATTCGCCTTTTGGAGCTCCTTAAGGTGTTCAGGGTCCTCCGGTTGAAAAGAAAAGGGCATGTCGTGTAACAAGACTTGGTAGCTTGGATTAGCCATTTGTGCTGATGCTGCTAGTTTTAATGTCCACTCTTTCCGTTGTTCCATCATTTCCTTTGTCGTTTCCCCAGCAAAGTATACTCTAACCTGGCCGTTCATCATCTGTCTAGCTCCAATAACTTCCTTCATTCCGATTTTCTTTACCAATTCTTCGCTCGAAAGTCTGGCGATTTCTTTCTTCTCCTGGTCATCATGAATATTTATAGTAGTCCCAGTTGTGTCTCTTTTACTTGCTACTGAGGCCCACGTTTGCCTCTGCCCTTGCGTTGGCGTTTGTGTTTGAGTTATAGTCGCTTTAATTTGTCTTATTTCCTGAAGGATCTTACTAATTGCGGAGTTCTCTTCTTTGTGTGCAGATTGGATGGTATTTACAGTAGGGCCAATCGACTTCTGGAGGCATTCGATAAGTTGAATAGCCTCGTGAATTGTTTTCTTGTACGTTTTTGGTGAGACATTATCTCCGTCCAACACTTGCTTGAATCTTTTTATAGATGTATTCGTATCCTTTGGAGTCTTCCCAGTCCCAATACCTTCTAATCTTACTGTAGGCTCTCTTACTGGCCCATCACTAGCCATTTCCGGTGGTTCCTTATTTTAAATTCTAAATAAATTTATTTCTTTTATTTATTTATTTATTTCTTATTATTATTATTATTATTATTATTATTATTATTATTATTATTATTATTATTATTATTATTATTATTATTATTATTATTATTATTATTATTATTATTATTATTATTATTATTATTATTATTATTATTATTATTATTATTATTATTATTATTATTATTATTATTATTATTATTATTATTATTATTATTATTATTATTATTATTATTATTATTATTATTATTATTATTATTATTATTATTATTATTATTATTATTA
>CACM01000151.1:0-13036 GCA_000208805.1 Erysiphe pisi
TAGCTGACACAAGTGTTGGAGCTTTCTGATGTTGGTAGTATTTTTGAGTGGAGGTCTATCCCGAGCTCTGGAGCTTCATCCTGATTGCTCTCTTCGCAAGCCAAAAWTAAAAAAAATTTGCACTGTTATATTTGACCAAACTTTACGATGCCGAGATCTCTGCCCTGTCTTTATCACGGCCAAAAAAACTTGGGCTAAAGCCCGCATCTTAGAGAGGTCTGAGGATCTGTTCGAGAGTAGAGGTTGATGATCCGGTAGTAACAGGACTAGATAATGCTTTAGATCCATTGCTACTATATAAAAGGTAGCACAACGGAATTCCTATGCCATCTTATTCTGCAAGAACAGCAGATAGACCCATGCATAAACTGTAGATAATACTCGCAATGCTTAACCAAGGTTTTCAGTATACGTTACCGGAGTTATTTGCTCCAAATATAGCATCAATAACTGGTTCTTGAGTTTTAGACAAAAGAGCTGATATAGTTCCACGAATGCATATCACTTGGGCACGTAAATTTCCAGCCGTATACTTTTTATGCCGATATAAATCTACATGCTGATCAAGTAACTTTGATATGGACACAAATTGGTCCGGACTATGTCACCAGACACAGGAATTGGCCCGGTGCCATTGATAATAAACTTGATGCTGAGTGACTATCTCCGCACCAGAGATGCCAGACGTCTGGAGGTCGCAATTAAGCTCAGCAGGAGTCTCAGTCATGAAATGCAAGTTGGCGAACCATGAGGCCTATATTGACAACTGGGCATGAGCATATGGTGTGTGGTAAACGTGCTGTAACTTAATAGATAATCGGCTATTTGACAGATTTGGCATTATTGCCAATCTGCTCTTGCAATCGAACAGTGTCGATCGCGTTTACCGGAAGACTCTGTTGGAAGACTTTTATCTTCATCTTGGCAGCAAACAAAGTAGAAGTAGTGACTGAATTTAGACTTCTTGTAATGACTCAAACGGCGGAGCCTATGACCTCCTGCCTTTTGATTTAGATCAGTTAACATATTTACAGCTTGATTTAGAGGACTGAAGTCCACGGCAGCTTTGTCAGATATATCGAGCGAACTTCCAAAATTGACGGGCATTGGTCAAGGTCAAAATTGTAAAAAATACTAAGTCATCTAGTTTGACCCTGAACAGAGTGTAAATTAGAGCAGGTTTGCGATAAAACAAAGAAGACTTATAGATTGGCTCCAGCAATTGACTTCATGTATGAAGCTATCCCATTCATCAAGCTCAGGTATGGAACGTCTTTGGCTGTGCTTTGAGCATAATCTTGTATGGCTTTCCCTGTTCATTGTTGAAAAGTCGCCAGATTGGCGGTAGCATTTGCAAGTTGAGCAAAAACCTCTAGATTGGAACTACATATCGGTTTAGATCGAGTAAGGATAGATGAATAAATATTGGAAGAATGGATGTGAATTGAGATTGCACGCATAAATACAATACTGCTGCGTGTAGAACACTTTAATGACCAGTAAGGAAGATGTGATAGCTATGCAATGGAAAAGGCATCGATTGATATTGATGATTATAATTTCGAGCGTCGCGTCACGCATCAAATGTAAACATGCAATCCTTTTATTTATTTTATTTTATTTATTTAACATTTAACGCCAAGCAGGCTCACAGGCTTAGCCCGGCCTCGTGCCTCCCGAGGGGCGTTTGGCGTGCCTGCGCAGCGTAAGGCTACCAGGCAGATACTCTCGTTTAGAAACGACAAACCAATCTACTCACATAAGTATACCGTTTAAGTAGATGTGAAGTTAGATGGCTAACGCATCACGTGTTTTTATAACTTAATGTACTACTGGAGTGTCGCGCTAGAGCATTCAGGATGCTAAATTAGTTATATGACCCGTAAAGATCTATTTACAGGTTAAGGGACGTTAGATGTGAGTTTATTTTCTGTCTATCATAAATGGATTGTAGTATCTTCTCCTAGACAAAAGAAATGTAGAGACTAAAGTAAGGCATAAGATGGCGATACTGGACTTGATTGTAATTAGTGTAGAACTGATAGAAAATTCGCAGCGTGATTAACGTGACAGCGCGTCCTCCGCCCCCAGGGAGGCTTTTATGCAACTTTCGGAAGATAGTTTTGCCGCGGACGTTATTTATTTATTTATTTATTCTAGTTAAGGTCCTAGGCTTAGGCCCTAATTTCCACTTTGGGTACAGGACCGGCGGAGCCGGTCGGGATCATGGCCTCAGGCATGCCCTCCTCGTTCACGCCCGCTATTTACATGAAATGTAAGATTTGCAAACGTAATAGTGAAATACCACAAAAAGGAAATAAAGGAGAGTAAAAGAAAGTAACAAATGTTAGGGCTAACTCAGCATTTCTCACACCAATGTCTAACCCGTCAGCCAATCCTACTGTTGGCATTCTATAATGTACCTTCCTCGCATCCAGCTGAGGATAAGTGGATTGATTGGTCACTAAAGCAGCCAGTAATCTTTGTAAATTCGGAGAATTTTTTCAAGCAGTTATGCCCAAGAAGTTGCCTTCTAAAGTTGTCAATGGTCGAGCCATTTCGCAGTTTGCGCATTTTATGAGCGTATCTTCGACATCTAATGAAATGTGTTGGAGTAATCTCCTGTCCACAGACGCAATTAAGTTCAGCGTCTAAATGTCTTAAGCGACGATGATATGCCACGAAGTTACCATGTCCAGTTCTGGCAGCTAGTAGTTTGTGTAGTAGCCACCGTGGTAATGCTAGCTCAGGTGGTTTCATACGGCACATTTTCAAATCCAGGTCTTGATAACGAGCTGGGCAAACTTCTGACCACCATTTTTCTACCAAATTTTGGCGTTTCTGTTGCATAAGCCTGCGTTGATAAGCTAAGGTTAAATAGCAGGGCTGGATATGCCTGTCTGGCAAATCACGTAGGGCAGCACGAGCTTCCGTATCTGCTTCCTCATTTCCACTTATTCTTGAGTGGCCTGGCACCCATCTATATTCTACATTTGTAGACTTAGCTAACTCATAGAATAGTTTGGTCAGTCGAATGCTAGATACTGATTTTCCAGTATTTAGAGCCATAACTGCAGCCTGATTGTCGAGCAAAACAAATGTCTTCTCATCATTTTGTCTTGCGGATAGTGCAGCTCGAAGTGCCATCGTTGCACCAAAGATCTCAGCATCATATACCTCACCTCCATGTAATGTGCCCTTTCCTTTCTTGAAAGTTGTTCCACCCCGCTGTAGAACGTATCCCCATGAAGAGCGTCCAGGGCCCTCTAATGACCCATCGGAGTATGCACAAATATCTGCTGGAGCTATTGAATTCACCCAATGCTGGTGTTTCTGTAACTCATCTGCCTTTGTTCCAAGCATTGGTGAGTAAGCTGGAGCTTGTAATGTCTCCAAAACTTCAGCTTGAGGTAGCTGGCGGAAAGCACGTTGAACTCGAGTCATCTGGTTTTCAGGTTTCTTAGATAGCCTTAACTTTTTCTTAAATTTTATCATGCCCACATTAGGACTCTCACTCGCTCTAATTCGAAGCGGATGGCGGTCATCTAAAGAATTGAGACGAGCTGCCAGACGTAAGCGATGTCCTTCCAGTAGTTTATGAGCTGGAGGAATGCCCCCTTCCCTATGTAGAACTACATTCGGAGTCGTTCTCCATACTGGTAGAGCCGCCCTCAAGGCCAAGCGCAGTACCTTATCAATCAACCCACAGTGAAATAAAGTGGGAGGTCTTATTGTTCCATTTCCTTTCGGCCGGGTTAAGCCTGGCCACCATGCTTCGGCTCCAAATGTTGCAACCRGAACTATACACAAATCTACCGCCGTTAYCAAGGCTTTTGGGGCAGCCCCTCTTTTAACAGAGTTCAGCCGACGCATATGTTAGGCTAACTTAAGTGCTTTTGCGCACCACGTTGACACATGATGTTTAAATGAGAGATTAGGATCAAGATATATCCCTAACCAGCGTATATGATTGGCCGGCTGGATCATATTTCCTCCTACCAAAACTCCAACGGGTTCTTCTTTTTTCCGTCCGGGGAACTGAACTACCTCCGACTTCTCAGAATCAAAAAACACTGCATTTTGATGAGCCCAATTCGTCAAATTTTCAACTTCTCTTTGTGCAGCAGCAGCGGAGTCTGAGACTGTACGTCCAAAGCCTAAGATACCAATATCATCGGCATAGCTGAAACGTGCAATGACATTTCCGGTTCTCATAGGTTCTGCCATATAACGTAGAAACAACAGGGGAGAAATAGGTGACCCCTATGGTACACCGCATTCTAGCTCTTTAAAATTTGTCACTCATCCTTGAAATCGAACCTGAACTTTGCGGTTCTCCAGAAATGATGAGRTCCATTTTACAATTGGCTTAGGCCATCCTTGTGCTTGCATCCGCCATATCAGTCTATTGTGCAAGACCGCATCAAATGCACCTTGAACATCAAGTGTTACAAGGGTTGAGGCCCAGCCTTGTGCCTTGGCTTCCTCTATATCACGGACCACGCAAGTGACAAGATCAGTTGCTGATCGCTTTGGTAATGCTCCAAACTGTTGTCTACCGACAACATCCCAGACAATAGCTAGATGTGATATTCTTTTAGCTAAGATCCTTTCTAACCCTTTACCTAGGCAAGATAACAGTGATATTGGTCTCCATCCTTTCACAGACGAAGGATCACGCCCAGGTTTTGGGAGGAAAACCACTTCCGCCGACTTAAAGCAGGTTGGGTGGTAACCAAGTCGAAGGCAGGCTTTAAAAAGATGTGTGACATGGAGTTCAATTATATCCCAACAGGCCGAGAGTAACTCCACAGAAATTCCATCTGCACCCGGGCTAGTGCTCCCGCTGCCAATCGTGCAAGCCCGTACCTCAAGCTCTGTCAACTCCTCCGACCACGGAATGCGTTCTTCTCCTGATAATATGCGAGGAGGGAGATCAGCGGATGCTGAGAATCTGGCCAAAAGAGAATCTCGTAAAATGAGTGCTCGTTCTGCCTGGTCGGAAATAAATTTCCCTTGATGTCGAAGAGGAGGTGTGATATTAGTGTTTCGAGAGGTCGCCTAACGCATAAGTTTAAATGCATCGTGATTCGATCTCATGTCTTCAACCTTTCGTTTCCAGTATTCTCTTTTTGCAGAGGCAACTGTGGCTCTGAAATTCCTCGCTTGTGTCCAGCGCTCGGATTCGTCTGCCGCCTCTTGATATTCTAAGCGAGCAGATTTGCAATCTGAGGTCCACTATGAAGCACTTCTTCCGCTTTTCTAATTTGGATGCTTGCCAGCGGCCTTCAACACATTTTCCAAAGACCAGCATACCTCTTGAGCAAAAATATTCCGTTTCCTCTGATGAACTCAAAACAGTGAGCGCTGGCAACAATCGTGATAATACTCGAAATAATTGTGGTAGGTCAGACTCTGATACTCGAAGTTTTCCAGTAAAAGTTGATAAAGTCTTTGATGACTCCTTTAAATAAGGTACAAAGTCGCATAATGGGAGATGGTCGCTGGTCATGCACTCTTTGGTGCTGACCCAAGCCGTTGTCTCCTTTATGTTCGTCCACGCCAAATCTAATGTATTTCCGGCACGATGTGTCGGTTCGCCTATGATAAGACAAGTGAGGTGGTGTTTTTCAGCCCATCTATCTACTTCCTCCCCTTGCCCATAGAAGCTACTAGCTCCAGGCTGCCAGGCCCAGTATACTGAGTTAAAGTCACCAATGGCCACTGTTCTAGGTGCTAGTGTCCAATTCAAGAGAGGTTGTACAGCGGAAGGGTCATGTGGGGCTTTGTAAACATTAAGGAACATAATGCCGTTTACTTCTACCCAGCAATAGTCGCCGGTAGGTATAAGTGGGTGTTTTTGGGACGAATTAGTTCTACTTGGGTCTTTTCTAATGTATGTCGCTGTCCGAGGCCGAATATTTTCTCCTCCAAATGGAAGATATAAATCAAAATATGGATGAGACTTGGTGCTGTTGTGCCACCAAGGCTCTTGTACTAGCAGGACATCTATTCTTAGTTCACATGCGCGGGCTAATGCGATGTCATGCGTCGTTCCCCCTCTTCCTACATTAATTGACATGAAGTTTAGTACATCTTGGAGGGGGTAGCAACCATTTTGGTTGCCCTTCATAAGCGCATTGCATCGCCTCTCGAAGTATCAACAGGGGACGCTGGAATATTGTCGATGCTATTATCGACTTCGGGATCTTGACTGCTTGTTATTTATTTATTATTGACTTTGGCAGAGGCCGCAATTTCTTCATCTGCTTTAGCTCGGATTATAGCCTGGTATTCCCTTTCTCCTGCTTGGCGGTATATTTTCAGCTGTTCTTTTGTGGGTGCACCGCAGCGAGTGGGACGTGCAAGACATCTTCGACTGTCTGAACGATGTGGACCGCCACAGTTTCTGCACTTGGTAGCAGCCATACATAGTTCTTCGGCGTGGTTTGTTGACCCACAGTTTCCACATGATGGTGCCCTCGAACAGTTCTTTGTAGGATGGTGACCGTTGCACCGTTTGCAAAAATCTATTGATTGTTGCTTTTTGAATTTTCTTGCGACCCCAGACTCATTAAATACTCTGAAACTAGTGCGAGGAGCCGTGGAGAAGTACGCCATCCATGTTCTATGGGGAGCCCCGGGTTTATTTCCACCGTATAGTTTGACATGTGCTGGACGTATCGAGCAGACCCGCTCAATTACATCAGTAAGCATACATTTGCTTACTTCTACCTCACCTTGTTCCTTGCGGATAGTTGCAGGAACAATTGGTACGATAACTGGGGTCCAATTACTAGCGGATTGTAGTTTTGCTCCCGTTAAAAAGAGCCCATTTCCTGCATTTAGGATCTTCTCACGAGCTTCCGCACTGGAAGGACTCAAGGCGAATCCCGAGTGGACAGGCTTTACTTTTCCAAAAAGTGAAGGTGAAATAGCCATTTTCCTAACAATGACTTCACGAACTCCCGCAGGAGATAACTTGCGCCATTCATGCTCTTCTGGCAGCCGAGCAAATATTCTTTTCTCTATGACATCATTTTTGGGCGGCCTCTAGTTGGAGATTTATCTTTGCTATTCAAGCTTTGGGTTGCTTTTGTAGCAGGCGCTACTGGCGCTTTGATGTTTTGAGTTATCCGAGCTTTCTTCTTGCCCTTACGAGCCACTGTTGCCCATGTGCTCTCTACTCTTTCGGGGATTTCTGGTAGACGAGACGTCTCCTGTGTTTTCCTCAAATTTGTAACTGCTCTCATATCACTTCTTGGGATCGCTATAGGAACTTTTTCCCTGCCATCCTATCTTTTCCTAGTTCATGCCCACTACCTTTAGTCGGATGAGAGTAAGTTGGGATTTGGGGGGGGGGGTGGKGGGTGGTGAGTTATCAACTGCCGCAAAGTTGGCAATAGCTAACTGTAGATAAGCCTTAAAGGCTGCAACTTCTTTTATTTCAATTTCCTCAACGAAGTTTGCTAGTGTGCTTTCTATGCTGCTAATAGCAGTTGTACATATCATAAGTCGGGCGTGCCATGCACGTTCGCGACGTTGTCGGATGGCAACTATCTCAGCTAGTTCCTTTGGGAGGAACGCGTTCCCAAAATTCAATTTCTTGCTACTGTTTAAATTAGGTCTTTCAATGGTAGGTCGCTTTGAAGGGGCAACAGGCTTGAGGATCTGTCTGCCGTCAGTTGTCTTTGCAACTGGTTCTAAATTTAACGGAGGTGGTGGTGACGCGAGAGGGGATGGGGAGTTTGTTTTTTTTTTTGTAATCAATTTGGGTTCTAATCCTTAATGGATATGCCACACTAATCTACAGATTCCTCCCTTATAATAAACTCTACAATTACCGCCCAATTTACGATTTCTATAACTAAGTCTATTCTGTGCCTAACACATCCTTATATTCCTCGCCCATCATTTCCACAAATGAGAGGGGCATTTGGGTTTCAGTATTGAAGGCTATTGCCTAGCACCATACCCTCATCACTTCCGGCCTCAATTTTTCATTACTTCTAACTAGCATGGCTCAAATATGAATGTAAAAAACAAAAAAAAARGARAAAGAAACTAGTACTACACGGTATCATATACAGATAAAAGGAAAGTCATCGCATACAGGAGGAGAAAAAAAACAAAAAGGAAATATACTCTTTTCGGGACCGCTGAGCTTACCTCTACTCACTCATTCTCACTTTCTCCTAGCTCCTCATCGGCGTCGAGATCTTCTATGCCTAGGGTTTCCCGCCACTCTTCCGCTGTTGAATTCATATTCCTTTTCCCAACTGTCGTATTTTTCAGGAATTGTAGGATTGCTGCTGTGGCCTGTTCGTCTCCGAAGAGAGTCTTTATTTTAGTTCTCCTAGGGCGGATTTGGCTTCCGCTTATTTCAATCTGCTTCCACATCTCATCTCTTTCGCGGCGCCATCTCCGACAATCCAACATCAAGTGGCGGACTGTTTGGGGTGGTGCCTCGGAGCATTCAGTACATTTATTGGTTTCCCTATTCTTGATTCGTCCCAAAAAGGATCCTGTCCACGCGTGTCCAGACTTTAGCTGAAAGTATCGAGCGGCTAATATTTTCCAGGAGTGGGAAGCCACTTTGTTTATACCACGCTTGCCAATTTGCATATTATATGTGTCCTTGACGGCTTGACTCCGACTTCTATGTTTCAGCTGAAACCATATCTGGCATTCTTTCCATTTTCTCTCTGTGACTAGTCTGGTTATATGTGATAATGATGCGAAGCGTTCCTGACATTGTCTACCACGAAGCGCTGCTTGCTTAGCCGCTATATCCGCTCGTTCATTACCTTCTACTCCTGAGTGGCCAGGAACCCAATTAATCTGGACCCCAATTCCTTGCTCTCTTAATTCTCTAACCCTTTGATGAATTCTGCGTACCAGCCATTGGCCAGGGCTTGGTTCTACATGCCGTATTCGTGATATAGCAGCTTGTGAATCCAACCAAATAAATACAGTCTGGAGCTTGCTGAGACTTTGAATCGTCGATTGGGATGATGTTCTCGCTAATGGTCTTCCAGCTTTTTGGGCAATTTCTAAAGCCTGGTCTACTCCGTACAACTCTGCATCAAATACCTCTTTATTTGTCCCTAAGTAAATCTTGCGTGTATTCCACTTTCCGTTTTCTGATTGCCAGGCAACCCCTGATCCAACGCGCTGATTTTCTAATTTTGATCCATCTGTCCAGAAAGATAGTTCTCCTAAACTATCTTGGTGTTCGTTCGCCATTTTCAAAGCTTCTTCACTTCTTGCTAGAACCGAAATCTTTCCAGGAAATTGACATTCATTGATTATCTCTGTACATTCTATCCCAAATGTGCTATCAAAATCTGTGCCCTTCACTAGTGAGTTAGTTAGTCGATGGCTTAATTGCTTTGCTTTGCAGTCAGAGAGCCAGTCCCATCCAGTTGCATCTTGTTCACCCGGTTGAGCATGAGCGTCACCATCTCGTAGCGTTTCTGGGAGAATTTTTCGAGTATCGTTACTTTTAGGTAATCCTAATAAACGCTGCGTATATCTCCTTTGTCTATTATTAAGTAGTGAGATAGCTGGTCTGAGTCCTGCTTCCTTAACTGTTATGCCTATTGGAGTTGATTTAAATACCCCCGTTATAGCTCGTGCTTGTCTATTTATGAGTTTTTGGTGCTCTTGCTCCCATGTCTTTTGGTCTCTCCACCATAATTCGGCTCCATATAACGCTACAGATTGTACTACCGCTATTTGAATCTTTCGAACCAGGCCTGGAGCTAGTCCCTTACTAAATGTAATAGATCGCAATCGACCTTCTGCTTTACGCGCTTTTTGGAGATATACATTCTTGTGGGCCTGAAAGCTTAGCGTCGTGTCCAACCATATTCCTAGCCATCGCGTAGCTTCCTTATTGAATTTAAAGGAGTGATTCTTGACTTTGATGGTGGCGTTAAAGAGTTCGGTTTTCCCCTTGCGTCTTCTAGTGAATGCCACCGCCTCTGTCTTACTTTGGTCAAACTGTAAGAAATTTTCGGAGCCCCAATCACTGGCCTTTTCCCCCGCTAACTGAATTTTACCAATTAGATCTGGCACTGTTGCTGCCTCCACAACAAAGCCACAATCGTCGGCGAAAGAAGTTGCTGTACATCCATCTACTCCCTGTTCAACACTATCGAACACGCCGCACAGATATATAGTGAATAGTATTGGTGAGACAGGTGATCCTTGTGGAACTCCTGTTCTTATCTGAACCTCCTTCCTGCATTTACCGTCAATCACAAATTGCATTCTTCGATCTGTTAAGAACGACTCTACCCATCTTATCATTTGGCCATCAGCACCCATCTTGTGCATTCGTCGTAGTAAGCTATTGCAGCTTACATGATCGAATGCCCCCTTGACATCCATGAGTAATAGAGCTGCTATATTTCCTCTGTTCCAGGCTTCTTCCACTCCTGCAACAACTCTGGCAACAGCATCGATGCAGCTTCGCTGTTTCCGACAACCCATTTGTCCCTGGTGAAGAACGTCTCTTTTCTCACACCAGGTTGCGATAATATCCGCTGCCACTTTCTCGGCTACTTTTCCTAGACAATTTAATAAGCTAATGATTCTATATGACTTGACTTGCGAATAATCTGCTTTGTTTGGTTTTCGAAGAAGAATTCCTTTGGCTATTCGCCAAACGTGCGGATGATGTCCCTGCCGTATGCACTGTCTTATTAATGCAGTGATTCGTTCTGAGTCCCAGTCCCATAATAAGCGTATAGCTCTGAAGTTAAGTCTATCTGGCCCTGGTGCTTTCCGTACTGATTGGTCCAGTATCGCTCTATGTACTACCTCCATTGTGACACCCAAATGTGAATTTCCCGCACTGTCAATTAGTACTTCCTGATAATCGTCAGGCGGACAAGGAAATAGAGTTTCAAGTATCATTTTTTCTTTCTCTTCAATTGTGGATGCTACTTGGCCATTTTCACTCTTTAAAGAAGGAGTAAGTTGTGTGGTCCACTCTTTTGTGTACCGTAGGGCCGTCCAACATCTCTCATTCTCCTCTTCTCGCCTCTTTCGGAAGGTTTGCGAAGACTCTGGACTTGAATCAGCCGGAAGGGGTTCATATATTTCTTCTCCACCTTGAATCCAATCCTCAAAGCACTTGTCTCGGGCTTTTCTGATTTTTCGATAATATGCGTTCCTTAATTTTTTGTATTCTTCTAGAGAAGTCTGTCCGCGCTGAAATCTACGTCTAGCTGCCTTGAACTCAGATCTAGATTCGGAGATATCATTGGACCACCATCTTTTTGATCTGGCACATACTCTTAGTTGCTTGAAATGTTGATCGAATATCTTTGTGAGTGTATCTGTTATCCACTGGGCCTCCGCATCCAGATCTGTAATACTGCTGTTATCGTCTACTATAGACCTATTTTCTGTTCTAATACCCCACTCTCTCTTAGCTTCTTTTTCTTGTTCAGTCGTGATTTCTTTTAATGCCCATCCAGTGATTTCTGAATACGTTTGAGTTTGCTTTGCGTGATTATTCAGATTTTCTATGTCAAAAGTTATCAGTTCGTGGTCGGAGGGGGTGGCGTATTCCGGATCAATTGTCCACGCTGGTAAATATCCTATATCGGGCGTTGACATTGTTAGATCGATGATAGAGCATCCCGATGTCTGCTTTGGTCTAGTGGGTGTAGTCATTTCATTGTTAACTAGCAGTTTATGCCGGTCAATTATACTTTCTAACTGGTCTGCCCGGATTCGTCTTCGGCATAGTGAGTTCCAATATGGACTATGTGCGTTGAAGTCGCCTACCAGTAGAGTGCGTTTTTCAATTACCTTGTCCCAAGAAATGTCCTCAATTGCTCGTCTCTTCTCATCCTTGTCTCTTTTCCATTGATATCCATCTCCAACCCAGTTATCATATACGTTTATAATCCTTGTCTTCCTACTTTTATTGCCACACAAGTCCAATTCCCATATATCTATTATCTGGATGTAGGGGTGGTCAACTAGGTCTGATCGTGTCTCCACTATCACATTTGCTCTTATGTCTTTTTTAATGCCAAAAGCGACTCTCTGTTGTCGTGTCTCGCCAGCATTACCCATGACGAAATCATAGGCTGGGTGAGACATACCTCTTATTCCTACGTATGGTTCTTGTAAACATATAAAATTGGCTTCTATTTCGACTCCCACTTGGAAAGTGGCTTGACACACGGCGTAGTTGTGTTGACAATTTAGTTGTATCAATCGCATGAGTTGAGGCTACTAGTTTGTTCCTGATCATCTTGACTTGATTCGAATGGATCAACATTTCTTTCAGTTTCCAAATCTTTCTGTGTTTGTCCCTGAGTTACTTCTTCAATATCCATCTCACTGTTCTCACTATATTCACTGATGTTATCTTCTTCCTTTTCTAATTTAGATCTTCGTATGTCATGTTCCTTTTCTCTCTCTCTCCATTCTTCCCTACCCGAACGCGCTATAGCAATTGCTTGTCTTTGATCTGGACAACTAGGAGAGCGTGCCGTGTGACTCCCTCCACAGTTGGCGCATTTGTATGTGCCGTGTTTTGAGCAAAATTTACCAGTTCCTGTCTTACACATTGATATTGGGCACTTATGGTGCTCTGTCAAGTGCGCCTCCGCACAAATTGCGCAGCGAACTTTATCTGGCGTGGGGCAGCCATAAGTAGTGTGTCCCCAATGACAGCATGTGGAGCATATAGTATCTGGTCCAATAGGTATAAATCTTTCTACTTTGTGAAAACGTCCTCCAAAGTGCAATCCTTGTTTCATAACTCGATCCGCCTCAGCTAATGTTCGGACTGTGAATCTAATAGTAGAGTGTCTTTTCACACCATTTCTAGCCATTTCAGTCAATCGTTCAGGTGAACTAACCCACCTTGGTGTAAAAGGCAGCTCGAGTGCTGATGGACCAGCAGCCACTTCTTCTTTAATTTGATTTAGTCCTCCAGCTGGATAATAGCGTCCTAGCTCTACTCCATGAGCCTCCAGACTAATCCATTGTTGATTAGCTGCCACGT
>CACM01000150.1:0-11509 GCA_000208805.1 Erysiphe pisi
AAATGGAGGGGTTTCTTCTTTTTGGGAGGGGAGGCAATTTTAAGTACGAGATTTTAGGTGCTTATATCTTGAGCTTTACTGTCATGATTTAAGCATTAAGCAGGTAAAAACTCGTATTGTATAGTTTAGTAAAGCTGATGAATCTATCTAGGGGCACACGACGGTAATAAGGGGCACCTCAAAGCTAAGCGAGAGCGGTAGCGAGGGCATTTCACCTTTAACTATCCACATATATTGCCTTTATCACATAACTTCTTTAGTGCTCTATCACCTTTAACACCTGCATTTGACAGGTATCGAGATTCATCAAGACTATATAAGCGAATCTTCTATGAMAAATTCTTCTCCTCAATCGTCATATATGCTTTCAGTTGCGATGTCACAATCATCACTTCCATATAAAAATTGGTGGGTATTTGACTCGGGTTCAGGGAGACATATATGTCATAAAAAATCCTTATTTCATACCTTCAAAGCCTTAAAAACAAAACAAATTATAACAACCGGATCGGGAAATTGTTCAGTAGAAGGTATAGGATCAGTTGTGTTAAAGGTGATAACCCCCCAAGGACTAAGTACATTAGATGTCAAAGGAGTGTTGTACGTACCAAACTTTATGGTTAACATAATTTCGATGGACAGAATCAAGGACCAGATGCTTATATGGGACCACTCTGAAAATTGGTTGACCAGATGGGATACTGATAGAACTCCTGTTATAAAAATTTGGAACCAATACAACCAAAACTTCATAGCAAAAGAGGCATACCAGCCGATCGAAACCAAATTTGTAACTGATATACCAGAAAGTGTCTCAGTCGATCTTATTCCCAACGAATCTTCTTTCGCAACAAAATCTTCAAGTTTAAGAAAAATATCCTCAGCAGATGTTGTTATTTGGCATCGACGTTTCGGTCATCCTGGACCCAATACTATAGGAAGATTAAATAACGCAGTTGTAGGTGCGAAAATCACGGGTTCTTATGACGGACAGTGTGAAAGCTGTGCTCTTACTAAATCAAAACGAATTATATCAAGAATACCCGTAGATAAAGGGAAGGATTACTGGACAAGGATCCATATAGATATAATAATTTTTTCAGAAGCATGGAATGGTGAAAGATACGCTATACATGCATATGATGCAAAAGGTCACGGTCATCTTGTTGAGACTCTTGCATCAAAAGACCAACTGACACTATGTCGATCGGTGATGAACATAATTCGAAGCTTACAAAAAGATGGAAGGATTATTCAATTTTTACATACCGATAATGAGAAAGGTTTTGGAAACAAATTTCGTCAGATGCTAAAAGATGAAGGTATTAAACTAGAAACAACTGTCGTATATACCCCAGAGCAAAATGGTTTTTCTGAAACTTCTGGTAATAGAATCTGCACAGTAGCTAGAGCACTTAGAATACATTCTGGTCTGCCAGAAGAATTGTGGCCCGAGCTAGTCCATACCGCTGTATATCTTCTTAATCGAACGCCAACAAAAGGTCTTAACTGGGATACACCATTCGAGAGATATCATGGACGAAAACCGGATATATCGAATCTCAAGGTTGTTGGTTGCCGAGCTTATGTCCATATTCCACATCAAAAAAGATTGGCATCACAAAAACTAGGTGAAAGAGCATGGATTGGTTATCTTGTTGGATTTGAAGCTCACAACATTTGGCGGATATGGCATCACATCTCTAAACAGGTTGTAAGAGTACGTGATGTAGTATTTAAGGAAGATCATTTGTACAAAGAAGATATCAACAATATAGAAATTCCAGTTGATATTGAACAATTCTCAAACACTGTGAGATCACCAGAAATCGATATACTGCAATCGAATTTGAATAAGTGGAACTTAATTCAAGATGAACAAACGTTATTGCAGAGGCAAGATCATGGAAATAATGTAAAGCTTATAAAACATCAAAAAGTGGAAAAAATGGATCCAACTCATCTTGAAGATAACGAATACAATATCCCAGGAGACTTCTTATTTTCAAATGCGAAAAACAAAACTTCATCTTACCATGCGCCTAGAGAAAATGAAATCTCGGCTGATATTGACGCAAAAAATATAATTCAAGGTAAACGAACTAGGAAGCCCAAAACTTCAGCGGCAATTTATGTTGAACCAACTGAAGATTATGGTATCGAGCAAGGACTACCTTTCTTTTCATGCCTCGCTAATGCCATAACTACTGATCGTATAGATGAAAAGATTGTACGTTTTGATGATTCAAATGATGTATGTCATTCTGAATCCGACTATAAGACTTTGCCAAAAATAGATGATCCATCTTCTTGGAAGCAAATGCAGAAACATCCTGACAGAGCCAAATTCATGTCTGCTGCATATGAAGAATTTCAAGGACTTACGAATCGAAATGCTTGGGATGTAATTGATATCAATAATGTACCAGAAAATTCCCAAATCTTTCCCATGAGATGGGTATTTGTGACGAAAAGAGATAGTGATGGAAAATTGGTTAAACATAAAGCTCGTATCGTGCTTCGAGGGGACTTAGATAAAACATCTTACAATCGAGACGAAATATATTCACATACCCTCGGATTGCAACATTTTAGATCTTTAATGTCATATATTAATTATCATGACATGGAAACAATAAGTTTTGACGCTGTACAAGCATTTGTCAATGCCAAAAGAGATCGACCAGTATATTGCTATATGCCCGAAGGTTTTCGTCAGAGGGGAAAAGTACTTCGAGTTTGGCAGGCACTTTACGGCCATCGTCAGTCTCCCAGAGATTGGTTTAATTGTTATACAACCGAACTTAAAAAATTAGAGTTTAAGTCAATTGAAGAAGAACAATGCTTTTGGATACATAAATCGGGCATAATTTTATTCTTTTACGTCGATGATTCAATAATAGCATTTCCAAAAAGTCAGGAAGAAATGGCGTTAAATATTCAGGAGAGTTTGTGTAAGAAATTTCACATTAAGAAGCTTGGTGAGGCCAATTCTTTTCTCGGACTTAATATATACCGTGACCGCGAAAAAAGAAAAATGTGGCTAGTGCAAAACGGTTACATCGAGCGAATCGCTAAATCGTATAATCTGAAGTCGACAGGAAAGATTATGTCTCCACTAGCCCCAGATTATGACATGAGTCCTAATACTGAAGGAAAATTAAACGCCGATCAAATACAAATATTCCAACGGAAAGTAGGGTCAGCAATCTATGCCGCGATTTGCACTCGACCTGATATAGCATTTGCTGTATCAATGTGCGCTGATCACTTAATGAATCCTGCGATACGACATCTTAATGCAATTACGCACATACTCCAATATTTAGTAAATACTAGCCACCATGGAATATTGTATGATAGATCATTAGTTGAGCCTAACGGACGACATCCTGATGTTTTGTTTATGGCCTCAGACGCATCGTTTGGCGATAATGTGGGACGAAAATCATCTCAAGGTTTTGTTTCATTTCTATATGGAGGACCAGTCGTATGGCATGCTAACAAACAGAAATCTGTAACGACCTCGACTACTGAAGCAGAATTAGTAGCACTATCAGCAGCTGCTCGAGAGCTAATTGCATTAGAACGATTTATAACTTTTTTAACAAAAAATCATAACATTAATATGACTCTTTTGTGTGACAATATTCAGACTGTTAATATTCTCACTCAAAAAACACCGCTACTTACTACAAAACTACGCCACATTGATATTCATCAGCATTGGCTAAGAGAGAAGTTGAATAGTATCAACGATAACCGAATGAAGCTAATTTGGGTACCAACCTCTCAAATGCCTGCGGATGGATTGACAAAAAGACTACATATTACTAAACACCAAGAATTTCTACAGCAAATTGGGATAGATAATACTTCAAGTTTATCTTCAATTGATGCATAACAGTGCACCTAAAGGGGTGTGTTGAACTTAGATAATACTTAGATATTCTAAGTTTCTATTCTTAGTTTCTAGGTTCCTGTTATAGCAAATTTATTTACAGTAATGTACTGAACCCTGTTTGATTAGTCTAAGAAATTATGTTTAGATTCGGTGGTACCGAACTACCAAGCGATTCGGGACAACTGAAGACATGAAAATAGTTGAGAGATGACAAGGTTTTTGTTTATTATGTAGATAAAGTTTGCGACTTTAAATAGCATCTTTGATGTATTGAGAAAATGTGGAAGAGTGGTAAATATTTGTTGTGAAATAGGTATATATATGGTCAAATGAACAGAGAGGAAGAAGATTTTCGGATGAGGTGAGGGGGAAGTATACATGTATATATATATATATATATAACTTCATTCTCTAATCGAATAACTACCATTATCTTTCTAGGTGATTCCCGGTCAACCATTCAAAATTCATTGACTTAAATTTGGCATAAATTATCCTATGTCATTAGTTTTCTCAAACTAAGTCAGTTAATTATCTTTGCATATAATCTTGGTCCCATTAAAGCTAACGGTTTGCCCTATTTCTAGTTTAATATGAGGTTTAGCAAGAAGCCCGGCTTTATGTAGTAGTTCATTCTCCTGTTTAGCAAATTTCTCATCAGCTAAAAATAATGTGTCATCTGTTTGAATTCCAACTAGGCCGAAGCGATCTGAGCCGATAGATATCAATAAACACGGATCGTAAGTCGATTGGATCATATTTAATTTCTCACGATGATGCTTGTGATAAGTTGCGAACCAATGCGTTCCGGCTTCCGGGATTCCATAAAGTGGTTTAACTATTTGCATTACCATGTTAGGAGATAAAGAGTTGACAAGTTCTTTGGGTGGTTTTGCAATAATTGTGCGATTGAGATCAGAGCCAGATTGGACGTATGCCTGCGTTATATCTCGAACATAGAGCTTACATGTGTTATAAAGTGAAGGGGCGATTGCTAAAATCAAGCGCTGACTCATTCGTTGAATAGTTGGTGATTGAGTTAATACTTCCAATTTGCCTTCATCATTATATGCTTGAATCACTAATCGTGATTTTTCGTATGGAGCTGAAGTGGTTTTACCCTTTACCTCGTTTACAAGCCTAGAGTTAAACAGTCTAATACCGTTCATTGTTTGCGGGTCATACTTAACAAATTTGAAGACACCTTTTTGTTTTAGACCTTCTAACTCTATGTTTTTGGAAACGTCGAATGGATTCCCTGGTGTTTTGATGATTCCTTTTTCTCGAAGTAATTTGAAAAGTTCGATATCTCGTTTTTCTTTGTTTGTTATAAAGGAGCTCAAAATAATCGGAATTCCGTTAAGCAAAAATTGTTGTGATTCGTTTTGGTCTGTTCTGAATCTTGGACTACGTCGTGGTAAATTTTGATTATGTTTTTGATCTGATTTATAATCTGAGGAAGCTTTATGGTTAGTTTCGGGGTTTGTTTCATCGGACAATATCTTGAGTGTAGATGAAGGAGGCTGTGGGTTGTTTATGACATTCAGAGAGTTATCTAAAATTTCTCGAAGGTACGGTTTTACTACTGTTGATATGAATTTTGTTGCTTGACCAGCAATGTCAACAATACACTGTTCGTTTGAGGTCGAAAGTAGTTTATAAGGTCCAGTCCAGTTTTTCTTTTCCCGCCATACTAATACATCTGAGTTAAGTGGAAGATCTATGAAATGATGCGTCCTAGGACCATTTCGCATATTCAACGCTTCTTTGACTTGACGTTCTGCATTTAGTTTACGAACCTCTCTCATAGCCACTTTTATAGCCGATGCTCTTTTGGAAATATCTAGTGATGGTGGACCTGAATGATTCATTCTTGGATATGCACCAAACACCAGAAGAGTTGGTACTAAGCCGTCCGGTCCAGCCGTATCGTTGATGGCTTTGACTGCCATTTGAAGTATAGCATCAAATCCTGTATTCATTCCCCGGAGTTCTTCTTTGATACAGTTATACGCTCGACGCAATGGACCATGATATCGCTCAACTTTACCTATTGAATTATGAGCTTCTACTGGGACTTCCTTTGTGATTATCGACATGCTTGTCGCACTTTGTCGGAATTCTGATGAAGCGAAATTAGTCCCTGCATCATGAATTATCATATCTGGTGGGCCGATGTATACATCAATCCAGCAAGCTCGCAACGCCTCCCATGCGTGTTGAGCTGTCATATTCTTTACCCAACGAGCTGCTTGAAATCTCGTTTATTCATCCACAACGTGGAGAACTGGTTGACCATCAATGTAGAAAATATCGACATAAATGGAGAAGTTAAATTCACAATCATCATGTAATGTAAATTTAAACCGACCAGGTGATTTTCCGTTGAGTTGACATTGATTACAAAATTTGCTCAACCTTTTCAATGCTTTAACATCCACATCATGTCCTGAACGTTCTAGAACTCGTTGAAGTCGTCTTACTGACGGATGTCCAAACCTGCGGTGTAGTTGCCGTAACTCGGATGTTGTTAGGTGACATTCTTGCATATCCTCGCTTGTATATGCTATACTAGATGACATATTTAGTAATAAAAATGGATGACCATTTTTGCGGATGATTGATATCTTCTTTTGATGTTGCAGCAACACGTTTTCCAGATTGTCAAACCTAACTTTTAAATTATCCATATCTTGGAGAGAAAATAAGAACGGTGTATCGGCAGGTACAATATGAAACCTGATTACACCGACCTGTGTGATGACATCTGCTGTCCCTATTGATGTTGCTTGTCCAATGCCAAAAATGACTTTTATCTCTCCCGCTTTCGATTCGTCTAAAGTTATTTTCTGGAGCTTCTGCAATGCTTTAAATTGTCCCTCTCCGCCTGTTGACGATTTTGCTGCACCAGTATCAATAATTATGCCTTGAAAAACAGCATCGGAGTATCTTTGTTTTAGTGGATGATTAGGGTTTGGTGCTTGACGAGTAATGGAGTGAAAAATTGCTTGATCTCGAAGGATTGTTAATGTTTCATGTCCGTCTATTTCTCCATAGTCAGTCAAGTATTGATATGTTGTGATGTCGTCAGTCTCTTCAAAATTATTTCTATTTAAAATTATATCTGCAATCAATGCCTCAATATCATTGGCATCTTCACATTCATTATCTTCATTGTCACAAATACCTTCAAATTCAACAATGAACTGCTGGATTTTTGAATTATTGAAGGATGCACCCCTGTCCTTCATACGTTTCTTGAAGTCTTCTGTTGCTTTAGTTTGCTCTGCCGAAGAGTGGTTAGTGGACCAGCACCCAACCTTATGACAAACAAAGCATGACTTAGCTCGAGTGTTGTGTGAATCATGCATAATTTTACTTCGAGGGTAGAAATTGTTATTTTGTGGGCGAGGTTTGTTGAAGTACTTCCTGTCTGTATAGAGGACTTCGCATTTATCATCGTCATGCGTGTTGTACGCTGATGTTTTACTCTCATTAATAATTCTTGCCGATGTTCCTATTGCAGCTCGGATGTCCGCACACAGAGCTTCGCACGTCGTCGAAGGTTTGAAACAAGCAAAAGCACACTCTTTTACGTCGCGACATGCGTTAACAAGATTATCTCTGATCATATTATCAGATTGATACTCTCGTGCTAGTCCTCGCTGTGTTTTCTGCATTTCCTCCAACAGTATCTCAAAGCATTGTGCCACTGATTTTTCAGGATACTTGTTGACTAACTTGGACAATGTTAGCGTATTCCATTTTTGCAGCATTTGTTGACGTCGCTCATGTGTCTCGAAGTGTTGTTGAATTTGGGAAATCATTGCTTGGAACTGAAGATTATGGCCAGAGACTCGGTCATAATAGAACTCCCTAGCTTTACCTTTTAACATTATGGAGAGTGCCTCTCCTAAAAGAACTGAAGGAATTCCTGCTTTGCGGCATTGGTCGTAAAAAATTTTTAGGCATAGGTCAAAATCATCATCAGTGCCTCCATATTACATATCTGGTTGGTACATTCTTTGTAGAGTACCTAATTCTCGACCAATATTTGCTGTTAGAGGTGTGCTATTGACGTTTTGTGGCATTGGATTTCCTTGCTGATAACCACTAGCAGGTTGATAATTAAATGGCCAGTACTGCACTGGCTGTGGCGTTTGTGTTGAATATTGTTGCGTATTCTGATGATTTGGAGCGAAGCCATGGTTCCGATCATTGTTTTTATTAGGATCTTTGTAGTAGGGACTAGCTGTCTGACGCATGTCCGGCTTAAGTTCTTCTTGTTCTATTTTTTCCCGGAGTGTTTTTGGTGAGGATTGAGTACGACATCTTTGGTCTGGTGTATTAAGATCCGGATTATGTTTTGAATTGAATTGTTGAGGAAATTCTTCCATTACTTCTTCAATTTCAGTGGCTGTCCAAATATGAGGTCTACTCTTGTTTAGTACGCTCATCAAAGCATCTTGCACACTTCCCCTCGGGTTTGCGTCCACAAAGACGCCGTTGGTTCTTAAGAAGTCTCTGAGATCGTTGCATGCCTGTTCATTGGTAAATTTGAAAATCTCAGCAGTCCAGTCTTTGAATGATTGAACATATTCTTTCCATAAGCGCAGGTCACGGGTCTGTCTTTGTCTTTTTGCTCCTACCCAATCAACGATAAACCCATTCAATTGAGTTTGCCGTAGGTCTTTAGACTTAAGATTGACTTCTAGTCCCGTTTCTTCTGTGTCATATTCGACATAGATATAATTCTCTGGCACATCAGGTTGAAAGTTTGGTAGTATTGATTTTCGGCCATGTGATCGTTTCTGCCTTGGGGAATCGAGCAGTTGTGATTCCATTTGGCTCTTGTCTATTTCTTGTCCACTTGACTTTGCCATGATATATTGATTTCTTACCTTGCTGTCTGTGTCTCAATAATAGAGACACTGATATCAGTGTTGGTAACACGTGGTTGGATTAAATATCCTTATAAATATTTTTATTGAATTCAAAAACTAATAAACAAATTGTTAAATATTACAGTGCTTAGCTTTTGATATTTAATGTTGGAAAACTGGCTTTTGCGTTAACTACAGTTTTCTATATCATAAATTGTAATAATTAATAAAATCTATCTAAATTCTACTCATACACTTTTTTTTTATATAAGACAGGAATCTAAAGGAGATCCGTCGATCATCATTTCGCATAAACCCTTGTTATGACATCAACGCGAAAACCTTATTTTGATGTACAAATAATTGCACGTGTCGCTTATAATTCTAACACTCCCCCTCGAAACGTACAATTATTCAATCATGCCTATATTCATTTTGTGTTTCTGAAATGAAGATAAAACTAAAGACTTAGTGAATATATCCGCTGGATTTTCTTTTCCAGGAATTGACTCTGGGCTAAATGTTCCTTCCTCCACATGTTGACGTATCCAATGATAAATCTTATCGATGTGCATTGTAGCTCGCATGTTTTCCGGATTTTTGGTTCAATGCTATTGCACCATCTGAATCCATAAATAATGGAATCGGTTCTTTATGAGGGAATCCTAACTCTTTCATAACGTCTCGTAAGAATAAACAATTCCTGCCTGTGAGATTTGCAGCCACATATTCTGATTCAGACGTAGACACAGTGATCAGTCTTTATTTCTCTGCTGCCCACTTCACAGCTCCCCCTGATATAGTAATTACTGACCCTGAAATAGATTTACGATCGTATCCCTTGCCATTATCTGCATCTGAAAATGCAGTGAGAGTAAATTGTGGTTCAGTATGCCTAATCTTACTATATAAAATACCAGTAGAGATGGTACCTTTCAAATATCGAAATATTTGTTTAACCCCGTTCCAATGTTTTTGTCCCGGAGCCCCATTAAATTGGGAAAGAAGATTTGTCGCATAAGCTATGTCCGGGCGTGTAGCTATCGCTGCGAACATTAATGAGCCAATAGCTGATCTATATTCTGTTGTATCTTCAAAAACTTCATCTTCACCAGATTTCTCATATATCACTCCTGGTGCTAAAGGAGTATTTGCAGGGTTGCAATTTTCCATTCCAAATCTTCGAAGAATCTTTAGAATGTTCTGTTCTTGATATATCTTTATTGATTTATCTTCTGGGTTCCGTTTCAATTGGATACCGAGCAACATCTTTGGCTCTCCAAGATCTGTAGACTCCCACTTATTTCCAATTTCACATTTGGTTTTCTGAAGTCGTATATCATCTGAGGAAGCAATAAGGAAGTCATCGACCCAAACAGCAATAATATCATATCCTTTAATATCACTTCTATAGAATAGTCCATGCTCTTTTGTCAATTGTGCGTATCCGGCTTCGTCTACAAGAAATTTCTTTAAAGTCTTATTCCATTCTCTGCCGGATTGCTTAAGTCCATATAATGTGTGTATCAGCCGACACACTCTGCCTGTTCCATCCTCACATCCTTTTGGTTGCCGCATATAAATTTCTTCACTTAATTTTCCATTTAAATATGCACCTTTTACGTCCATCTGACCAAGTTCCAGGCTATGATAAGCAGCAATAGCGAGAAGAATACGAAATGAATCAAACCTTACAACCGGAGAAAATGTATCAGAATAATCATAGATGTAGCCTTGATTGTAGCCTTGAGCTACTAGACGTGCTTTGAACTTACAGAGCTTTCCGTTCTCGTCGTATTTTTTTGTGAAAACCCACCTATTCCCAATAATATTTTTATCCTTAGGTGGATCTACCAACTCCCATGTATCTTTTTCCCTCAAGGTAGATAGTTCTGTTTCAACTGCTACTTCCCAATTTTCACTATCCATACTTTCACGCGCTTCTTGAATTGTATTTGGTAATCTATTATCATCATTCCTATTCATGAGGTCGTGAGCAAAGTTAGCAAAGTATGAAGAATTGATAAAATAATCTCCATTCATACGTGCTTCTAAAGCCAAATATACATTTTGTCCAGTTTTTGGTTGCCGAATATAATTTCTTGGATTAAAGCCAGCTAGGTCACTATAATTTCTTCTTGTAGTTTTTCCTGACTCGGTCCTAGATCTTAGCAAACGTTCCACTTGTCGTTCATCAACACTATTGTCTTGTATTATAATTTTGTTGTCCTCTTCTAAACGATCTCCGGTTACCTTAGATTGGTTTTCGTCTGTTATCATGTTAGGCTCTCTAGATTTAAGATCCATATCTCTAATTTCAACATCAATCTTCTGGTTTGGCATAAAATTATAATTTCGGGAAATTCTTATCCTTTTTGTATTAGGCTCATAATATCTAATGGCTTTAGGTCCGTCTTCAAAACCAGTGAAGATGACTTTTCGTGCCTTCGGTTTGATTTTCGATTTTGGTAATTCTTCAAGCACGAAAACGTCATCTCCGAATTCTCGAGCCATAGAGAGATTTGGCAGAATTCCAGTCAGAGTTTCAATGGGAGTTTTATCGTCTAATGCTTTTGTAGGGCTTCGATTTCTGATCCATGCGGCATGTAGCACTGCTTCCCCCCACAGTGATTCCGGCAAATTCTTTTCGAATCTCATGGCTCTCGCCAGCTCTAAAATCGTTCTGTTCATTCGTTCGGGAGATACACCATTTGTTGAGGCG
>CACM01000145.1:0-18879 GCA_000208805.1 Erysiphe pisi
CTTCCAACCACTCCTCAAATTCAACTTTGGTTTAGAATTCTATGGTAAATTCGATTTGACCATCTTTATCATAGCATGTCTCTTCATGTAGAATGGTATGTGAATTTCTTAGACTCTCCATTTGGACTAGCAAGAATTCTAAAATATGTTACTATATTATGATGAAATGCTTTTGCTTATTTTACCTGAAATAATTAAACGACGGCTTTACCTAACATTTTTGATGTGAATAAATATCAAGGAGAGGGTGATCAATTTCAAAAATTTGAATGCACGGTCTTTGAAAGTTAGAAGTGTGCGAATGAATAAATGCTATTCTACATACAGGGGCTGGGAGCAAGGTTTAAATTTTGCAAGGGAGATAGATTGGGCAATTATCATCTCCCTCTCATGAGCCCAGCCCTACTTCCAGGGTATTGCTTCTCATAGCGCTAAAATCTCGCTTAAGCATTGATCCCCACTAGTTTTGAACACGGTCTTGGGTTTTGCGCTGTCATGCCTGCTTTAAGATTACTAAAAATGACAACACTGGAGGTAAGCACCATTACAGATTCTATTTAGCTCTAATCTAGTTGGACTGCTTGAGCAAACTTTCAATCTAGGAAAAGGAAAAAATTTGTGTCTGCTTTAAAGGTAGATATGTCTGGTGTCGTTCCCGGCAATAATGAGCATTTAATAAGTTGATGGTAGCCTTTAAAGATAACTTAAGGTCTGATTTATCCTGTAGTACTTTTGATGTTTTCGATAATCGAGTCCCCGAGCATTTGACGTAAATACGTCTTATGGATGAAGACCTGAGAGCGTAAGAGTTTGAAAAGAGGCCTAGAGCAATGCTATGCTCAGAAATCTTTTTTTAATTGCGTGTAAAATTCTTGAAGCAGATCCGAATAAGAAACATCCGCACGAGCTGCCTCAATCTTATATTTAATAATAATAGCAACTTGATTATTTCCATTTAGGAAATTTGGCAGTCATCTCTAACAAAGCTCTTTTTTATCTCCACTCCTCCGCATGATTCTCTCATAGCCATTTCTCTTACTCGTGCGCGCGAGTGGGGATAACTTCGTTGTTTTTGTTCAAGGATCCACTGAACAAGAAAATCCTCTAGGTCTGATGCTAGTATTTGCTGTTGTGAATGTGCTATACTTGGATGTTTTTCGCACTCATCCTGGCGCGAATTGTGGAATTAGGGAAATTATTTGCGCAAACAACGGCTTGAATCGATTAGAGAAAATTGAATTGAGTTTTTCTGTGGAAGTTTCAATCATTTTGTCGAGTTAAGATGTTAATACTATTGTAAATGATGTTAAGAAGCGACCAAATATACACTAATTTTGTTAACATGGTGCGCAGCTTCTATATGTCTGCGCTTAGTTATTTTAAATAAAATTTAACAAAGATACACAACAATGATGGACGCATATCTTTTTATTATGGTGTCTAAGACTACTGAGCACGAATGAGCTTAAAAATGATCAAATCATTCCTGCTCTCTAATGTCCCTTCCGATTATTTTGATATGATTGAGAGACTCTCAAAGGTTAAGATGACTGACTAATATGCGGGCCTAGCCATGATCCTCACTTATTGTCTATTAACTTAAAAAACTAGAAAAGTTTTTGCATTGGATATATGTGAGCTCATTGTACCAACCAATTTGGTGCACACTTAGATATTAGAAAAATATACAGAATCCTCAAATGGAGTTATAGTCCAGCTATAAACAACGCGGAGCGGAATTATCTTTGTTCCGGCTGCATAATCCAAATAATGTTTATTGCGCTTGACATGGAGGTAACATAATAACTTGATACAAAATGGTGCTTCAAGACTTGGGCCGGCGGATAAATGCCGCTGTAAATAGTCTAACAAGCTCTGCTACCCTTGATGAGAAGGTAACAGGATCTAACTGATCCTAAGCTCTTGAATCTACACTAAAAACTATGATAGGCATTCGATGCGATGATAAAGGAAATCTGCGCTGCTCTACTTGAAGCAGACGTAAACGTTAGACTTGTTGGGAATCTACGAAAGTCTATTAAAGCTACTGTCAATTTCAAAGATCTTGCTCCAGGTGTAAACAAGAAGCGCCTGATTCAGAAAGCTGTTTTTGACGAACTAGTAAGACTTGTAGATCCCCACGTAGAGCCTTTCAAGCCAAAGAAGGGTAGATCCAATATCATCATGTTTGTTGGGCTCCAGGGTGCGGGTAAGACTACGACTTGCACAAAACTGGCACGGCATTATGAGTCGAGAGGCTTTAAGTCTTGCCTTGTTTGTGCGGATACCTTTCGTGCGGGCGCCTTTGATCAGTTAAAACAAAATGCTACTAAGGCAAAAATTCCATACTATGGCTCATTAACCCAGTCTGATCCGGCAGTTGTGGCAAGAGAGGGTGTGGAGAAGTTCAAGAAAGCTAAATTTGAGATCATAATAGTTGATACTTCAGGGCGACACCGACAAGAGAGTGCCTTGTTTGAAGAGATGAAAGACATCCAAAAAGCTGTCTCACCTGATCAGACTATAATGGTTCTCGACTCAAGTATAGGTCAGCAGGCTGAGTCTCAAAGTAAGGCTTTCAAAGAAGCAGCAGACTTTGGATCTATCATAATTACTAAAACTGATGGTCATGCAAGTGGAGGAGGTGCAATATCTGCTGTTGCTGCAACGCAGACCCCCATAATATTCATCGGCACCGGCGAACATTTAATGGATCTAGAGAGATTTGCGCCACAGCAATTTGTGTCAAAACTATTGGGAATGGGCGATATGCAAGGTTTATTTGAACATGTTAAATCCCTAAAGCTTGATCAAAAAGAAACTATAAAGCACATTACAGAAGGGGTTTTTACACTTCGAGATCTTCGCGACCAAATATCTAACATTATGAAGATGGGTCCATTATCAAAAATGGCTGGCATGATTCCTGGTATGAGCGGCTTAATGCAAGGCATGGATGACGAAGAGGGGGGTGCAAAACTGAAAAGGATGATTTACATATGTGATTCTATGACAGTCAAAGAACTTGAGAGTGATGGCAAGCTTTTCATCGAACAACCAACGCGTGTGACACGTATTGCTCGTGGCTCAGGCACCAGTGTTCGTGAAGTCGAAGAACTACTTGCGCAACACAAAATGATGGCTGGTATGGCCAAAAAAATGGGTGGGAACATGAAAAACTTGCAAAAAGCTCAAGGTGCTATGGCAAGCGGTAATAAGCAGCAGCAAATCGCAGCAATGCAAAAGAGATTAGCAAGTATGGGTGGAAGCCTCGGTGGAGGTATGCCCGACATGAACTCCTTGATGCAAATGTTCGGTGGCAAGGGACTTGACAATATGATGGGAAATTTAAGTGCTGGCCGGGGTAGACGTTAACTTTTTTTTCTTTTACCTATTTCCGATTTGGTTTCTTGTAGGTCGGTCCACGCAGTCACTAACTACACTACTAATATTTATAAGAGAAAAAATCATAGTTTGCTCACACACGACCTGGAAGAAATCCTTCAAAGATAATCATGATTGGCATGTGCTTAAATGTTATAATGATTTACACAAAAACTGATAATTTTGGCATACTTTAAAGAGATTACCCATAGCCTCATGTCCTGCTCTCATATTAATCTCGCCTTTTTCGCATATAAGCCTTGCTTTACTTTATCAAGTGGTTAGTTTTCTAAATCACGCCTTGATAATTGAAATTGCTGTACTGAGTCATTGCAAGGGATACTCAGCTGCTGCTTTCACTCCTTTTGGTCTGGAAAGAATTTTCCTGAGGTCTGTTTTTCCGGCTTTGTGAAACATTTTTGTCCTTTCCTCGACTTGATTTGGGCAGTAAAGGATTATATGTCGTACTATCTAGCTCTTCCAAGGAAAACAAGTGCAGAGAGGGCTTGGCATTGAAGAAGCATTGCGCCCGAAAAGGTAATGGTTGAAACCAATATGTTCAGTTCTCAGAAGTGTTGTGGAAGTTACGGGGGATTTGGGGAGGCTGTTCCTAAGCTTTTGTAGTCTTGGGTTTCAAGGTGCTACAGCAGTGGGCACATCTGGGTCACTTATTGCCTTCTATTAGAAGTAGGTATTCCATCTTTCCCTCCATTTTTGCGTCAAATAGTCCTTTAGACATACGCGAAAAAATTCTCTAATAGTAATTCTCTTGGTCCAGTCGGGATTTCTTGTGCGGGGTAGATTGTTACATCTAGGTTGGATGAATTTATAGATGAAATTGTCTTTTTGGGAGTATTTAATTGAAAGTCTAGCTAAATAAAATCGGAGAGAGGGGATAGGAGTTTCGTGTTTGAGAACAGTGATTTTGGCTGCCTTATACATGCCAGAAATCATGGGGAAACATTGGTTCGGGATCTTTTCTAATTTTAGAAGTTTCTTCGGTAACTTTGCTACGTTTACTCTGGGTTTGTGCCGAACTGATGAGGCATATATTAGTACTCGTTGCATAACTGCAAGATAAATTTGTCTTGCTCTTAAAAGTTATACGCCCCATGTGCTGGCTGTGGTGCGAGTTAAAGCCCCGATCTGTTTCATGGATTTTGTTTGAATGCATTGAATAAGTGGTCCCCATCTAAGCTTTAACTCAAGGATTATCCCCAAAACTCTTAAAATAGAATCTGGATGATTAATATTTCCTTGTCCGTTTGTTGCCGTAGTTGGATACATCTTCCTCTTGCGAGAGAGGTGTATCAAACTGTATTTTTCTAAGGCGAAGAGAGAGTCTGAAGATGCTGCCCACTGTTCACGTACATGTGCATTTTCAAGTGCTTTATATTCAACCTACAAGTCTATAGAATAAACTGGCACAACGACAACAATTTTCGTATTTATTTGATTCAAACCTTTCAACTCTATCATCTCGTCCATATTCTCAACCTGAGGATATGACACCCCCGGCCCGCGAAAAGAAATGCAGTGTTCCCGAGACTCCGGATCCCAAGAGTCGTGTCCAGAAATCAGTCAACAACGCTGGACGAGCGCAGCTCCTCGCAGCTCCTCGCAGCTGCTCTAACTCGCTCTGTAGCCAAAGCAAACGCAGTCGCCGAAAAATTGGCAGCTGTACAAGGTGAACAAGTTGTGACGCCCCAATCTGAGAATCCTTTTCCACTATCAATGAACATGGACACTGCATCGGAACTCGATCCCGAGTCCGAAATTGAATACGAGTCTGAAACCGATGTGTTTCCACCTCTTCCATCTAATCCTACACTCAAAATGACATCGGAAGCACTAAGTCCAACGCAAGGAAGTGATTACACATAAGATACTTTAAAAGACAACCATCGCTCACAAAATGCTACGATTGTGACGAAAGCAAGAGGCCTCTTGAACCTAGTTGGACCATACCTAGATGAGATGGAAACAGATTGTCCCGGAGCCGGAGCGGGATTTTTAGCTCTAATCTCCGAAGGAGTCTCTCGAGCCATTCGGGGCGAAACAATCTTTTTGAGAACTTCAACTGACACAGAAGTTATGCCTAATTCGTCTACCAACAAGAAAAACTCATGGGCTGCGAGAATAGCTAATGGACAGACTAGTACAGCGAATAATCCTACTCGGAAACCCCTAACAAAACCGACTCCTCCCCAGGGACAGAGTCACGAAGATAGGCGGGTCATGATTCGTCTTGAGCATGATCATGAAGCTCGTAAAACAGAACCTTTTCTTCTACGCCAACAGTTACAGCGTATACTACCTGACCCTTCACTTGTGGCTGATACTATGCAAGTACCTTCAGAAACAGTAATTCTAGCCCCAACACCAGCTAAAGCAGCAGCAATTCTTCAGTACAAAGATGTTATCACACAACGATTTGGAAAGGCTATAGTCGAAAGACAGGAGTCCTGGACAACCTTTATTATAGGACCATTACCCAAATAACTAACTACTATGGACGGAACAGAAGACCCATTAGATGGGCTATTACTCCAAGAACCCGGTCTTATCTCGATCCGCGACGAAGTTCCAATTAAGCAAATTGCCTGGACAAGAAAATCACAGGAGTCATCAGATCTTCTAGGACATATAAGAAACCATATTCCAGAAACCAAAGCACACAAATTCCCTTCAAGACTACAACTCTTTGGATCTGCAGTTGGTATTCAAAGGATCAGGGATTGCAAGCCCATTCCTACATGCGAAAAATGCCATGGATTCCATTCCACCCGTACTTGTGCCCGTCGACTCATGTGCAAACTTTGCGGTACTGAATCTCACGAAGGGTCATGCGCCCACCCTATATGATGCCTCAACTGTCGGGGCCCACACAAGTCTACAAGTATCTTCTGCCCTGCCCGACCCCGTCGCAAAAACGGAGCAATAGTCCGGTTTTCTGGTGCACAACTTTGACACATACGTATAGCAGGACGCAAGGATTTCAATTTAGCTCACAACTGTGAAATCTCACCAGAAAGTACACCAAATGAAACAGGTGTGACCGAGTCAAATTTTACAGCTTGCTAGATATGGTGAGAAGACATAACACGAGTAAAAATAGAATTTTGACCATTACGCAAGCCAATGTGGGACGTGGCAGAATATCTCATAACCTAGCGCTCCAACTTGCAAACGAAAACAACGCTGATGTCGTGCTCATCCAAGAGCCATGGATATATCGAGACCTTACCTCCAAACAATCCGCCACCCATCATAACTATGATACATTCTCTCCCTTCTCGACATGGGATACCCGTCCTAGAGTGCTTATTTACATTAAAAAATCACAAGGATACCGACCATTTCAAAGTACAGTAGATTCTTCACCTGATATATTAAAAATTACAATCACTAATAGAAATAATCAAAAATTAAACATTTGGAACGTATATAATGCCCCAACAAATTCAATTAACGCAGAAGACAGTTTAAGTGCCCTTCTAAATTCCTCCGACAATCCCTTCTTTATAGGCGGGGATTTTAATTTGAAGCACCCATCCTGGGACTCGTCAACACCATTTGCATCCCCCAAAGCGACAGATTTGATTAATTGGACAGCTGAAAGAAACCTGAGCTCATTAAATCCAACAAACACACCAACATACAGAGCAGGTGGCACACTTGATCTAGCCTTTTACTCACAGCTGGGAGCTACATTTACCATCCGCACTGACCTTCACACAACATCTGACGATGTGTCACGATACAGGAGAATAATAAGAGACAGAGCTACTAGTTTCAGTGTACTTGTGTGATTCAAAACTACCTAAAGAGTAAATAATGTTCTACGGAGGTTTATAAAGACAACTACAAGGTCTATGCTTTAGGCATAGACTAAAGCTAAGTAAATAGTAAACAGTAAACAGTTCAGGTTTCTTAGGCAACGAGAAGTGGTAAGTGGGTGTGTGCATGATGCACAGGCCACACCACGCCGTGCCGTGACACATGCCACCCTTCTTCATCTTTTTCTATTTCTATTGAAATATCAACGCCAGGTCTATGTGGTGGTAGATCTGATTTGTCGTTCTTATCTGCTTTGAAAGCGCTGATATACTTATGTAGAGGATGAGGTAGTTTTTGCCGAATTTCTTCATCAGAAAATTGCTTCTTAGGAGATAACATTTTGTTTATATCATGAAGTGAGGCTGCATATAGCCTAGAGCAGTCTTCATTTCGCATATTAAGATGTAACTGTTCCGATTTCTTCAGATGGGCTGCTAGCTCTGTATATCGAATCATTGCGATATCGAGTTTAGGCGAAGCGAAACCGTAAGTACGAACTCGATGTTTTTCTTGCCCTAAGAACAAAGAGCGGTCCTTAACTCTATAAAGGACGTCATTCAACCTCATCCAAGGTTCCCCTAAAATTAAGTCATGCGCAAGTCCTTCAATAACATACCTATATATATTGGACTGCATTCCATCTAGATCTAATTTTGCCCAGCAAATTTCATCTACTTTCATCCGATCTTTATCTTTTGAGTCTTTGGAGTAAATCGTACATCCAAGGTCTACTAAAGCAGAAACAGAGTTTGTATTAACTAACGAATCAACAAAAACTGGTTTACCATGTAAATTATTAACTAGACTTTGAACTCCTTCCGCAACTACCTTAAACTCCTTTCTCGTCCCTCCATTCCTCCGGGCGTGACTCTCTCTGGAGGTTAATCTTTTCCCAAGCTCGAGTCTAAATCATCATTTAAATTACAAACATTTTGTAGATTACTTATCTGAGGTGACTTCTTAGGAGGTCCAAGTTTATTACAGAAACGTGATATGTGACTGCTTTTTTTACATCTCAAACAAAGATTATTCTTCTGTAATTCAGCTACTTCTTGTTCTATCAACCAGGGTGCAGGGGGGTTGGAAGGGAAGCTCCCCTTCTTACTCTGGTATTTTTGGACGTTGATTTGGGCGAGAAGTGTGGCTAATGAATGTAAATCAATCTTCATTCCTCCCATTATAGTATCACCTTCATTATCAACTGTATCGGAAGCAGAAGAAGATGTTTGTTTTGAGACAGGTCCTGCTAAATACTCACTCTGGAGAGCACCACTTCGGGAAGCATACTGAGTTGTTTGTGCTTCTCCTTTGCGAATGAAATATTCATCATCTTTCATCACGGCAGCTACTCGGGTCATAATGTTTGTCCATTCTTTAAAATTATTACTAGGAAGATTTAGTACAGCGTACTTATCCCTGATCTTATTACTGAGCGCATTTCTCAGATTATTAATCTTAATTGAGTCTGGCCATTCTCTTCCCCCTGCATATTCTAGCTGTAACTCCCAATCTTGTAGGAATTTCTAAAAATTTGGCTTTCGCCTTGTCTCATTGCGAGTAGCTTTCTTTCTGCCTTTTGAGCTTCAACTCTGTCAAAAAAAGTCTTCATGGCATATATCCAACATTTCTTTCCAATTGTAAGTTTCCTTTTCTCCGCAATCTATCCAGTACCCTCTAACTCGTTGCCTATTAGGCTCCGGTATAGATTCATAGATTTTCATGCAGATGGCTTCGACTGTAACTAGGAGAGGCTGGTAAATTTTACACTGCATTTTCAAGAAGTAGTAGTGAGGTGTCCAAGTCAACGAATTGCCATCCTATTTTTCGAATTTAGCATCCAGTCTCATTGGTCCGTTTGATGGTGATGATAAGTTCTGATTACTAATAGTAGGGTCAACCACTGGTTTGCTCTCGGGAATCGGTATTGAAGGTCGTTTTCCTAACAAAAGGTCATTCAAATAATTTTGAGCCTCAGGGGGCGCCTCATTTATTGCGTTTATTAGATTGGTGATTTTATTCATGTCTTCCATAGACAAGCTCATTGCTGGCCCTGCAGGACTCTGAAGTTCGTCATTCATCTTGTTGCTTGATATTTTGAACTGAACTTCATCTAATTCAGATATGACGTTTATACTTTTGGCCGCCGGAAAGAATTCAAGGGACGATGACGTGCTAACTGTTGATGATGTTGTAAACTCTGGACTTTCTGGTACCCTAAAGCTCATATAATAATATAACTCCTTATCCTTGAGGCGTTTTAATTCTTATTTTAATCAACAYAATAATGTTTTGTATTTATGGATATATATACTTATTTTTAAAAGGGGAGATTTGTATAATATGTCGTCGGGTCAATTGATGTTGGTGCACAACAGAGCAAGCCCAATAAAATCAGTTTATTATACAAACCTACAGAAAGAAACTATCTAGTTATTCTATTCTAATCATTTAAATACAATGTTCATGTTGCCCCTGTTAGTCGAGGATTCTATGAACTCCTCATTCCATCTCATTCCATCTCATTCCATTTCATTATTCAAGATAATCATTGGCAAAGCCAATGTAACTCATACGGGTAAATCCCGTAACATTACCCCCCCTTTTTAATTAATTTTAATAATTTTTAATTCTATTTCCGATCGGCGTTCCACTATCGGTTTCGCCGACACCATCATCGGTACCATATTTTATTCAAATTCATCGAGAGCAACCGTTTCTTGCATTTCAGAACGTGGTTCCCACGTTGGCTCTTTTTGGCTGTACCATTTAACAAGTACCATGCGTTGGAAACCACGTCCTCGGCGCTGTTTCTTTGCTCTTAGGATTTTCTCAACAAGGAACTCTTGTTGTTCACGTGGGACTGTAGTATCTATTGGATCCGGTTGGGAGTCGTCTTGAACCTGCGAAGGTAACGGGTCATTGGCCGCGCGTTTAAGCATATCGACGTGAAAACGGGGATGAATCCCTGGAAGAATATCTAATTCCAACACATGGGTATTGATTACTTTTACAACTCTATATTTCGAATGTGGCCACGAGAGCTTTTTAGATGATTACGGTGTAGGTAGATTTTTTAAATTTAACCATACTAGATCACCCTTTCTGAAAATTTCTGACTGTTGATGCTTTTGATTAGAAATGTCTTCCATAATCTGTTGTCGCCATGCCATTACTGCTTGGGCTAAAAATTTTCATTCTTTTAGTTTATTGATTAGTGCATCTGATTGTGGTATTTTCAACGAMTTTTGTTTTAATGAATCTGATTGTTCTATAGTGTGAGATGTATTCAAAATTGGCGAAACATGATACCCATGATTCAAAAAGAAAGGACTATAACCAAKAGATGARTCCCGATTATYTATTGCTAGTTGGGCTGATGGTAATAGGTCTGACCAGTCTGTTTGAGCATAAGTTATGAAAGCGCGAAGATAAGCTTGTATCTCTTGATTCGCTCGCTCTGTGGCGCCGTCCGTTTGTGGATGAAATGCTGTTGATAATCTTTGTTCGATCCTAGCTTGTTCACACAAACATCTCCAAAAGTCACTAATCCAATTGCTTCCACGATCTGATGTAATTGCGCGCGGGAACCCATGAAAACGATAAAAGCATTGTAAGAAACGCTTTGCACAAGCTTCAGCGTTCATTATATTCATGGCTTCTAATACCATCTCTTTACTCAAACGGTCCGTAATGACCATTAAATATTTCGGTTGATCCTTTTTAACAGGGAGATCAGTCATGAAATCTATGGATATTTCTTGATGGTAACGTTCGGGTATTGGCAAAGGCTAGAGAAACCCACGTTTTTTATCTCACCAGACATGTGTTCAGCCACAAACGTCGCAGTTTCGCACAAATTTTCTGACCATATGACTCATTCGTGGCCAATAGAATTCTCTGCTCAAAATACCTAAAGTTGTATCCCGTCCGGGGTGTCCAGTAATTGGAGAGTCATGAGCTTTGTGGATCAACATAGTTTGTAGAGGCTCGTATGAGGGTATGAGGAGTCGATTGCGCCATCTGATACAACCCTTATCATCGATGGAGCACTCAGAGATCGAAATCTTTGCAGTCACAGATGGTGTGAAATACTTTTTTTCTTGTAACATTGCTTCTCTGATATCTCTGAATTCACCATCAGCATAAACACCTTCCGTCCATAACTTTTGTAACTCTTCTTCTTGAAAAGGACAATCAATATGATTTGAGTTTTCTGTCGCATGTCCCATAAATATCCAATTTTCATTAATGAGTTTCATTTGTCGATAGTAGAGCCGAGGATCTGTGCTTCCTGTGGGTGCATCTTGTTCTAGTCTAAAAAGGGCATCAGGTCTTGAGGCTTCTTTGGCTTGACGATGCAGCAATTTAATACCGGGTAAACTATCAAGTAATTCTTTCCAACGAATCTGTCGCTCTGTGAGGGTTCTTTTGGACATAAAGTATTGTAAGTTTTTATGATCTGTGAGTATTTCAACAGGTTGATCGAGACTCATTAATTCTGCTCTCCAAAATTCTGTGGCACGAACAATTGCTAGAAGCTCCTTGTCATGGATATCATAATTGCATTCTGGCGGTGAGAGCTTCTTCGAAAAATGGCCTACCGGTCGTAATCTCTGTTCTGAATCTAATTGAGATAGGCACGCGCCCATAGCCCAAC
Organism: Erysiphe pisi; assembly: GCA_000208805.1. Classification (NCBI taxonomy): domain Eukaryota; kingdom Fungi; phylum Ascomycota; class Leotiomycetes; order Helotiales; family Erysiphaceae; genus Erysiphe; species Erysiphe pisi. The sequence goes on from CACM01000145.1 coordinate 11,882, forward strand.
CAGAGCAGTCTGTTTCAAGGACCGTTTTACGACTAGGATCAAATAATGTCAGGATAGGAGCCGTTATGAAATGCTTCTTTAGTTTTTCGAAAACTTGCATTGCTTCTTTATCAATCAAGATTCTACCTTTATTTGAAAAGTGTTTCATAGTATATCATTTTAGAGGAGCTGTCAACTTGGCAAAATCATGAATAAAGTCTCGATAGAAGTTAGCAAATCTTAAAAAACTACGGACAGCAGTTTGAGAACGAGGGACTTCCCATTTCTCTATTGCAACCTTTTTATCAGGATCAACTTCAATCTCTTTTTCTGCTGTTACGACAAATCCTAAATATTTCACCTACTTTACCGTGAACACRCATTTCTTTAAATCAAGTTTTAAGTTTGCATTTGTGAGACGCTCGAGTACTAGGCCTACTTTTTTGAGATGCTCTTCCTTAGTTCCATTACTCCAAATGAGGACATCGTCAAGATATGCCGAACAGAATTTGTCTAAATATTCTCGTAGGAGATCATTTATCCATCGTTGCCATGCAGCAGGAGCTCCACAAAGTCCAAACGGCATAACTAGCCATTCGAATAGACCAAGYCGCGTTTGGAATGCAGTTTTCCATTCATCTCCTTCTTTAACTCGAATTCTATGGAAAGCAGCACTCACGTCAATCTTAGTAAACCATTTGGCTTGAGAAAGAGCTCGAAATTTTTCCTTAATAAGGGGAAGGGGATAACGATCTCTTTTAATAATAGCATTAAGACTCCGGTAATCAACACAAAACCGCAGTCCTCCTCCAGGATTTTTGACAAAGAGAACCGGAGCTCCTCCAGAGGAACTGCTAGCTCGTATCCAATTACGGTCTAAAAGTTCGGTAATTTCTTTTCGTAAGCATAGAAGCTCATCCCGTGACATACCGTTAAGAGGCCCTTTCGGTAGATCCTTAGTACGACCTTGTTCGTCTTTTTCTATTTCTATTGAAATATCAATTCCAGGTCTATGTGGTGGCAGATCTGATTTGTCGTTTTTATCTGCTTTGAAAGCGCTGATATACCTATGTAGAGGATGAGGTAGTTTTTGCCGAATTTCTTCATCAGAAAATTGTTTCTTAGGAGATAACATTTTGTTTATATCATGAAGTGAGGTTGCATATAGCCTAGAGCAGTCTTCATTTCGCATATTAAGATGTAACTGTTCCGATTTCTTCAGATGGGCTGCTAGCTCTGTATATCGAATCATTGCGATATCGAGTTTAGGCGAAGCGAAACCGTAAGTACGAACTCGATGTTTTTCTTGCCCTAAGAACAAAGAGCGGTAACTTCATCCAAGGTTCCCCTAAAATTAAGTCATGCGCAAGTCCTTCAATAAAATACCCATATATATTGGACTGCATTCCATCCAGATAAAATTTTGCCCAGCAAATTTCGTCTACTTTCATCCGATCTTTATCTTTTGAGTCTTTGGCTAGCTTTAGCTCCCTAGGGTAGACTTTTATGCACGGGAGGTCGAGACGTCGAACAAGGTTTTTGCTAAAAACAGAGTAAATCGTACATCCAAGGTCTACTAAAGCAGAAACAGAGTTTGTATTAACTAACGAATCAACAAAAACTGGTTTACCATGTAAATTATTAACTAGACTTTGAACTCCTTCCGCAACTACCTTAAACTCCTTTCTCGTCCCTCCATTCCTCCAGRCGTGACTCTCTCTGGAGGTTAATCTTTTCCCAAGCTCGAGTCTAAATCATCTTTAAAATTACAAACATTTTGTAGATTACTTATCTGATGTGACCTCTTAAGAGGTCCAAGTTTATTACAGAAACGTGATATGTGACCGCTTTTTTTACATCTCAAACAAAGATTCTTCTTCCATAATTCAGCTACTTCTTGTTCTGTCAACCAGGGTGCAGGGGGTTTGGAAGGGAAGCTCCCCTTTTTACTCTGGTCTTTTTGGACGTTGATTTGGACGTTGATTTGGGCGAGAAGTGTGGCTAATGAATGAAAATGTCACAGTTTGAATATTGGCACTTGAGCAACCTAACAGTCAAGGTAGTTTATTTTCTTTCTATGGAGAATCAACTAAGTCTACAGTGTTCTACTTATACATTCTAACGGTCTATATTTACCGTATTCGTTAAGTATTAATAATATAACTTGAGTGACTACTTTGTAAAGTTGCTAGTCAGTATCTGTTCCAGCAGATTCTCATGTTTAAGAATATAGTAGATTTCATGGACTCGTTTCAGGATGTAGATTTCCAAAAATACTCGAAGACATTTAGGTCGTTTCGATTGGTGCCTGAAATTAGTAATACGCTTATGCTAGCCAGCATAAGCTACAGGCAATATTCGGCTTGTCAGCCGTTACAACTCTCGTTCTCCTCCTTTCGGTTGAGACTTAAATTTTCGTTGTCGTCTTTTTTTAGCAATATGATTTTCTGCGGGTCCAACGTGACTACCTACAGTTGTTTTATCAGGTCCGTCGTTTATTGCGATTGGTCCATATAATTTTTCAAATTTATCCAGAGCTTCGGTATCTTCTAAATTTTCCACCGGCTCCCAGGTTGGATCGGCTTCACTAACCCATTTAACTAAAGCTTGTCTAAACGATCCACGCCCACGTCGGACTGTTCTTGCTCTTAAAATCGCTTCGATTTTAAATTCATGATTACCTAATTCATGATTACCTAATTCATCAATTACTGGAGGGTTTCGTGCATCATCACGCTGTTGACTTGGGAACGGGTCTGTACCTGCCCTCTTTATAAGCTCGACGTGGAAGCGCTTGTGTATATTTCCTGGCAAATTTAGTTCTACGTTTAAAGCGTCAGGGACTGCTGTCACTTCGTATTTGGCATGCTGCCAGGCGAGCTTTTTTGAAAGTTGTGGAGTCTTTACGTGCTGTAAGTTGAGCCACACTTTATCACCTACCCTAAACCTTTCTGGTTGACGCCTTAATCTGTTTGCATTTTCTTCTGACCGTTGTTGGGCTGTCGCCATGGCTGCTTGTGCAAATTCTTGGGCATCCTTCATTCTTTGAATATATTTTTGAGCATTAATCTGACCTGGATGTCTGGACTTTTTTATTTGAGGAGTAGGTTCTGTCTGATAAAGCGTCCAAGTCGTAACCATTTCGAAGGAAAAATGGGCTCATTCCTCCAATTGCTGAGTTTGGTCTCGTATTCAAAGCTAATTGTGCAAGTGGTAAGTCGGTGACAAAGTCAATCGTAAGCTCGCTACCCAAACGGTCGGGGATTGGTAGTGATCGCACAAACCCAGCTTTAGCTTCTCTCCACACTGTCGTTCTCCCACATACATCACAATTCCGAATAAATCTTCTCACAGCTTCCCTCATCTTTGGCCAGAAAACACGTCGAAGTAAAATTCCAATCATTGTGTCCTTTCCCGGATGGCCTCCAATGTAACTGTCGTGTGCGTTTTGCATAATTGCAGTACGTAATGGTTCAAAATCTGGTATCCATATTCTGTTTTCCCTTCCTCGTAAAACATTATCTGCTGCTACAGTGCATTCTGCAATGTTTGCTGAAAGTTTATATGATAGGTCTGGGGGAAAACTTCTTTCTCCGGATTGCACTGCGTCTCTAGCTCGTCGCCAATCTGCGTCCGATTCGACTGCCTGTTTCCACAGATTTTGAATATCGTAATTTTCAAAAAGTTGCGCCTTAGCGGCTGGATCCACGTTATCTTTAACTTCGCTTTGTTTGTTATTTAATGAAGTCGTTAGGGCTTTGATCGATGGCAATAGTTGAATTATTCGACCTGATGTGCGCTCATCTTCGATATTATTAGGCTTATCCTGATCTCGTCTAGACAGTGCGTCAGGTCGATCACTAGTACTACCTGGCCGCCATTTAAGAACATATTGAAATTGGCTAAGAAATTCATTGTATCGAACTTGTCGTTCATTGAGAAGGCGTTTGGATGTGAAAAAATTTAAGTTTTTGTGATCAGTTAGTATTACAAAGGGATTTTCGACTGAGCGTAGTTCTGCTTGCCACTCCTGCAAACATGCGATGATCGCCAGCATTTCTTTATCATGGATAGGATAATTTACTTCGGCACTGTTTAGGCGTCTTGAATAATACGCAATAGGTCGCAACGTTCCTTGATCATCTTTTTGTGATAGACATCCTCCTAAGGCAAAACCTGAACAATCTGCTTCTACTACCGTCTCTCTCTCTGGATCCCATTGCGCCAATGCCGGCTTTGATGCAAAGATTGACTTCAATTTCTCGAAAGCTTGACTCTCCGCCGGTCCCCATTTCCAAGCTGCATTCTTTTTTGTTAAGGCAGTTAGAGGGGCTGTTATATCGGAAAAGTTTTTGACGAAACAACGATAAAAGTTTGAGAATCCTAAGAATGACCGCACCCCTTTTACTGAATTTGGTGGTAACCATTCTAATATTGTTTTTACCTTAGTTGGGTCAACATTGACGCCTTCTCCTGCTTTTATTATGAATCCTAAATACTTAACTTCTTTGCAAAGAAACTCGCATTTATCAATGTCAAGATACAGGCCGGCTTTGTCAAGTTTTTGAAGTATCTTAGACACTGAATTCCAGTGCTCATGTTCACTACCACTGGTATATATTAGCACGTCATCCATATACGCCGTTGCGTCTAGGTCCAAGTGTTCTCGCAATTGTTCATTTATATAGCGTTGAAAGGTTGCTGGTGCATTCGCCAGTCCAAAGGGAGTTACCATCCATTCAAATAGTCCTAGACGACATCGAAAGGCTGTCATCCACTCATCTCCTTCTCTTATACGAACGCGATGGAACGCAGATTTTACATCTAATTTTGTGAACCACTTAGCTTTTGGGAGCTGTCTTAAAGTCTCCTTGAATAGCGGTATTGGATATCGGTCGGGGATCGTAATAGCATTCAAACCTCGGTAATCAACACATAATCGTAGCCCGCCATTTGGTTTCTTGGCAAAAAGGACTGGCGCTGCCGCTGCTGAGTTGCTTGGCCTAATCCAGCCTTTGCTCAATAAATCGGTCAGAGTTTTCCTCAAGACAAGCAATTCTTCCCGGGACATGTTGTATAACGGTCCCCATGGCGGTGTCATAGGTTTCCCATCTTCCTGTCGTAAGTTAATTGCGTGGTCTAGTGAGCCTCTTGATGGAGGTAGACTCTGTGCGTCTTTGCCATCCGCGAAAAGGTGGGCAAATTCCTTCACTCGATCTGGTAGCCGACTTCTTGCAGCGACCATTGTTACATTGGGTTTCGTTCGTAGTGCTTTATTGATATCTTCGAGCGATGCTTTAGCTACAGGTACTTCCTTTAACAGAGCAGTAATTGTTTCCGCCGCCGACACCTTTGGCTTTTCTACGTTTCTGAGCTCTTGCCGCCACCGTTTTACACTGTGGACTGAGCCACCAATCTTTAGGAGATCTAAGCGTTGCTCTTTTGCATGGAGTACGGCGTCCTGTTCTTCTAACCATTTTTTTCCTAAAATCAATTTATGTGTACTGTGAGGGACTACATATAGCCATAGTTTTGGTGTGACATAACCATCTAAGTCCAGAGAAATATGAGTTATAAATTTTACGACTGGTTTATCTGTAGACGAATCCTCAGCCGTCTGTAGTGGGCGAGGATGTATTGGCAAACGCGGCAGTGAAAGTTGGCTAGTTAATTTATCGTCAATAATGCCAGAACACAGGCATCCGCTATCAATTAAAGCTTGAACCATAGTAGTATCATTAATAAGAGCGTTGACAAGAAATGGAGTTGAATTCATTTTTACTTCCTTTCTAACTACTGCCTTGGGCTCCTGAACGCGACTTTGTTCAGGAGCATCTAGTTTTCCGCCACCACACATATATCATCTTCTTCGCAAACCCCATCAGCTATTTCAGGCAACTTAGCACTATTTATATTTGGACCCGTACGGTTAGGATTGAGAGCTGGTAGTACTTTACAGATTCTCGTATTACAGCCTCGTCTTTCGCATCTGTAACATTTTCTTTGTTTTCGAAGAGCCTCTATCTGGTCAGGAGTCTTCCATTTTGCCCTAAGGGGTTTCCCATTTGGTCCCCGCGGCACCTCTGCCATATTTATCCCTCCCATGAAGGTATCACCTCCAGAATCCTCTTCTCCAGCGTAGCCAAACTCCTTACCTGAACGGGTTAGCTCTCTTCTATCAACACTCAAAGTACTGTCATCGCTGCGGTGATTTCTATTAAGGCTGTCATTTTGTATTTGCTGAGTTGGTGCCCCCCCAGTCAGTTCCTCGTGCTGCAACGCTATCTGGCTAATAATTCTGGCGAACTCAAAGAAGTTATCCATTGGAATATTATAATTATTCGCTAAAGCTACCTTCAGGTTATAATTTAAGGTACTCTTAAGCATTGTTATCTTCTTTGCATCAGGCCAGTTATCACCTTGACTCTCTGTTAATTTACTCGTCCATGAAGAGAAAAAGAGATTCCACTTTTGGTTATTTCCCATCTTCATCTTAGTTAGTTCGGTCCTTGCACGAGAGATTCTAGTGGCGTCCCAGTTGCTTTGGTCTAGGAATTTGATGAATTCCTCAGGGTCTTCTTTTCCTCCCGGGCCACCACATTCGTAATGGGCCCCTGCTTGTTTCTTGGCTCTCCCTTCTAGTGCTTTATATATCAAGAGAAAAGCTCTTCTATTCGTGTATCCAAATGTGTTCCAATTTATTCCGAGGGTAGTTAGCACTGCTTTTCGCCATGCTGGGTAATTTGTCCTATCACCATCATAAGACGGCAAAGATGTTTCTTTTTGACCCATATTAGGTCGGGCAGGCTCTTTAACAATCTCGGCACATGGGAATAGGTATGACGTATAAACTTGCTGAGGACCATCATCAATCCTTTGCCTGAGCTCTCGTAGCTCCTGTAAGATAGTTGTTGTATCTAAGTCATCGCCAGACATCTTGTAAGAGTAAGTCAATAGCTTCTATGAAGCTCTTAATATAAAAATTATTATTTATTTATATATATATATATATATWTWTT
>CACM01000139.1:0-16428 GCA_000208805.1 Erysiphe pisi
GTAATAACTCCAAATCCATTGGTAGAGCTTTTTGAGTAGCGGTACGGAGACGTATCTAACGAAGGAAGTTCCTCATGAGTTGCCTGGTGTCTTAATTCGACAAATGTAGCCGGTAGGCCAATGGTCTTTGCAATGACATACATACTAAGTTTATGCCGTTTCTCTTGATGACAATCAAGAAGGCCCGTTACAAATCTCGTAGAAAAAGTATATTTTAGATTTAATTTTTTGATGTATTTTTTGTTTCTTCAGAGGAAAATTCTCTTTCTTTATACATTTACAAGCAAAAGTATTGGGAGAAAAAAAGAAGATCTTGATCTTAAAAAAAAAACTTACCGACTAAATGCAGCCGCATAAACAGCTCGAACACAATAGCTTTCATTACCTCCCCGTAGATCATTGAGTATAGCACTTGTAAGAATAGCCGTACTTTCGATTAGGTGTGGACAATTTCCACGTTGCATCCAAAGTCGTACACGTGCTACAGCTTCTATTTTCTCATTTTCTTCTTCCTCAAGTTGTTTTTGTTCTCTCTCATAGTTGATATCTTGATTTTTGATATTTTTATTGCTATAATTGCTGTTTGTTTTTTCATCTTTATCGAGAAACTGATTATAGAATTGAGATCGAACTTTAAGAAGTTCAGCCTGATTTCGCCATGGTGTAATAATATATTGTACCATAACTTTAAGATGTCTTAAATTTAACGGGTTAGGATATACGTATGTGTATAAATTGTTACAAAATTTTCACACGAAAAAAAAAAAAAAAGCAATTTTAGATGACTGAAATTTTCGAGGTCCAAAATTTTCTATCTCATTGTCGTGCCATTAATTCTTTTATTAATTGTTTGAAAGTGAAGATTTAAGTTTCCTCACCGGAAATCTTCGATATCAGGATTACCCGACGTTTGAGATAGCTTCAAACACGATTAACTTACTTGGGAAACCGCTAAAAACCCATAAATCTAATTTTAGTGAACACGTGAGCAATGATTAATTAATGTGGAGTACTAAGGATGGTTGCCAGAGCAACAACTCATAAAGGACCAAGTGCGCTGAAAAACTCCCGCTGGCCTTCTATGCCAGGGGATATGAAGGAGAACTAGGAAAGATATCTCCAAGAGCATTCATAACAGCTAATTTGCTATAAGTGTAGCAGCAGTTAAGAGCCGCAATTTTTCCTCACTTCAAGACTTGCTTACTACATTCAAAGACCCACACATAGTCAGCTTCCTTCTCCCCATTGACAAATGTAAGAGCTAACTGCGGTGCCATATATTATGACCGAGACTTCCTCAGGTATCGATAAGAAGCTAGTGGAATTGATTAGTTTTATATGTGACGTCTACTACTAGAATGTCCGAAGCGTTTTTCTAGATATTGATACTATCAGGATACACGAAGAACAATCCATCAACACGATATAACCTTTGATTTGGCTGTTTCTATTCTACAAAAAATTTGTTGCTCGAGCTCACGTCACGAGCCAGCCACTGTTTAGGTGAAACCCCTTCAGTTGCTCAATTCGTGTGACGGCTTGCTAGCCGATTAATAATACATGCACTAGCCAATGCATGCATAATTGTGCACATTACAAGGATAAACTTTTGTGCAGAATAATTGAGTGGCAGGGATTAGCACTTAAAGGAGAACACAGACTGACGATTGGGAATCCGAAAGAGCTCGATAGGACAATAAACTCGAGTGCAGTTAATCTTTCAGATGAGAAAAGGATAGAATATCCCAGATAATTTAGGTAGGAATTCAATTCTCGACACACAAGATGCTCACGGATATCTTTATGTATAAATACTCAGTTAGATCTATTAGACCTTTTCTCTCCATAGTTAGATTATAAAATATCATCTTATGCATAAATGCCTGTCGCTTTTGTAATAGACCGTGACAATTCGTATGTGTTGTCTCACGTTGTATACATCTATTTTTGTGAGATCAATTTTCTTGTTCTCCTTCATAATGTGTCTTTTTTTTTTTTTTTTTTTTGATTGTAGAATCTTTCGTCTTACGCAAAATCTATGTATTTATTATTTACATTTAGCAATCTTATTAGATTGGCTGGATGATGAATGACTCCGTCTGAGGATTCATAATTATGGCAACCTTCTTTGTATATGATCTTCCATTTGCCCGATGGAAGCTCTTTRRMGSTARYSYTAATGCACGATAGTATAGTGGATGATGATCATCCAGGCGGCGGGTTCGGACGGCAGCTCTTCTCACTATATTATCAAGAGAAATTTCAGCTGAGTTTAGACCAGCCCCCCTTAGTAGAGCTTGGTTGGGAGTAGTACGGTAAACGGGCAATATCGCTCTAGCAGCTGTTGAATAGACCTTATTCAGTGCATTGATATGGTTACCGACTCTATTACTTATCGTTTTTGAGTGTTTACTTCTAGTCTTTCCTGGCCACCGAGTCTCAGCCGCAAAGTGTGCTATAGGTAGGACACATGATAGTGTGGCCTGCCTAGAAAGAGTTGGAGGGGCTCCTCTTGTTGTATTTCCAAGATACCGGAGAGTGTTTGCAACATTTAAAGCTTTAGAAGCTTGGATCAACGCATGGCTCATGAACGTGAGTTTCCTATCGAAATGTACTCCCAGCCACTTTTAATATGGCCTATTAATATTTTCGGAAATTACAAAGCTACTCGTCAGTACCTGTGGGCTTTTTCCTTTATCTTTATGTCTTCTGGTGAAGTGCATTAGTTCAGACTTTTTGGGATCAAAAGTTACGCCTTCTTCCTTGCCCCAAGACAATGCTTCGTTGATGGTCTCTTGAAGTTTGGTCGAGTTGATGTCAAGCGAGGGGGAAATCTTCAGGATGGCCACATCGTCAGCATACCCAAATGGTTTTTTGAGACCTTTAAAGCGGAAAAGGGGAGAAATGTAAAGCATAAATAATATTGGAGATATTGGAGAGCCCTGTGGTAGGCCACAGTTGATTGCTTGAGGAGGACCCGTTTCGCCGTCTAACCGGATCGGAACAGTACGCTCATTTGCGAAGGAACCAATCCATTCACAAAGATGTGGTGGCCACCCTTGTCCTCTTAGTCGATTTACAAGTCTTCCTGGGAGTACTGCATCGAACACCCCTTTGATATCAAGAGTAGCGACAGATGCCGACTGTCCTTTGTTTAGAGAATTCTCTATATTATGATTCAAACAACTAGTTAAATCTACTGAGGAGCGAAGTGGTAGAGCACCGAATTGTTGGCGGGCAAGAATCTTGTACTTAATGGAAATCGATGCCAGGCCTTTACCAAAGACTGAGAGCAGGGCTATAGGTCTGTAAGAGTTAGGATTAGTCATATCTGCCTTATTAGGTTTTTGTAACGGTTTAACCGATAGTCCTTGCTTAGGTGAGCACCTAAGCGATAATGATTAGTCACCAAGATTGGTAACAAGGGTAAGCGAGGTTGAAGTTACGATCAACTATTTCAATTAATTGAGGTGACGATCATCATATACAGTAAATGTCGTTTAGTAAAAGGGCTTAAGAACAAGTGGAAGATGAAGTATATATAATTTATAGACACATTAGGTAGACTTCTTTCCCTATTCTAGTTTAATCAAATAACTAAACTATAACCAACTTGGTTTCCGTAACAATCTACCAATCCTCACCACAGTTGGATGGAACGGCTTCTTTGATCCACAGCGCAAACTAAGACCTGATACGCTGGACTCAGAACTATTCAAGAATCGTCTCTCCATCTCTACCACTAGCATTACCCCATTACCTTCCTCACCAATGACAGAGATTCTAGACAAACAAGCAAAGGCTATCTCTGATGTCATCTATAACGCTTATTCTGGGGCTGCTCGTTTCTCTATAGGGCATGGAAAAGCACAACCTTTGGTGGAAAAACCCGTGCAAGCTTGCTCGACAGGAATTTAAAGCAAATGTACAGCCTCATACTAGTCCAAATAATGTAAAGAAGCAAATAGAAACTTTCGCTGAGCCATCAGGAAAGCCAAACATTCTTACTTCAGAACTAAACTAGAAGAAATCAGAACGAGTAAGGAGATCTTCGCGGCAACTAAATAGCACAAATCAATTGGGTTCTTTCGCTTATCCCTAATCAAAGACCCAAGACATCCTGAGCGGCCGCCAACCACAAAACTCCGAAAAACGAGACATTCTTAAAAACACCTTATTTAGTTATCTCCACTGAAGCGGGCGACTTTTTGTTTGATTCTCCAGTAGCCCCGACACGATTCCTCAAGTTTCCACAATTAACAATTCATGGAACTCGAGGCTCACTGCTTCGTGCTAAATATACCACCTCCGGAGTCGATAAGCTCACATCTTCCATCCTCAGACACGCATGGAAAGCCGTAGGATCTCATACTTACTCTCTTTTCTCTAGCTGCATCACGCTTAATCATCATCCTAAGTGTTTTCGGCATTCCATAATCATAATGTTACAAAAACATCAAAAACCAGATCTAACTTCTCCCCCATCATATCGTCCCATTGCACTTTTGTCGGTCTTGGGTAAAGGTTTAGAACGTATTCTTGCCAGAAGAGTATACTGGATTTCTGTACGAGAAAAAAGTACTATCTTGCCAACAATTTGGAGCTCTCCCTCGATGCTCGGCTATAGACCCTACTAAATGCATCACTTATGATATTGAAAGAGCCCTCGACAAATGAAATACAGTCAGCATGCTTACTCTTGATGTCAAGGGTGTTGTTGATTCGGTACCTCCTGGTCGGCTGATAAGGCGCTTACGGGAATATGGCTGGCCCGACAACCTCACAATATGGGTAATCTCGTTTATTACGGGCCTTACGGAACAGATACGTCTAGATGGTGATACTGGCCCAACTCAAACCATTTCACGTGGTCTACCCCATGGATCTCCTATTTCGCCTATATTATTTATACTTTATGTAGCTTCCCTATTCAAAATAGGCAACGTCTCCAAAAAAATCGGTTATGTCGATGACATCGCCATCTTTGCAACTGATTCTTCGCTCCTTGATAACTGCTCATCACTGTCAGAATTATTAGGGAGGCTTTGAAATGGGGCTGCAATGAAGGCACTCTATTTAATCCAGGCAAGTCAGAGTTGCAATGTTGTAGAATGACGATAGTAGAAGACAGAAGGAGTATTATGAGGTACTAAGGTATTCCTTAGGAACTGTTGTTCAATGAGATCAATAATAGTTAAGTATGTTATTCTTATTATTATTTAACTACAAAAGAAAGAGCTCTATACATCCCTGTATATACAAGGCCGTGGAGAAGTTCCGTGTTAAGCTGGTACAATCTTCATACTTCTTGAGGTTTCTATAGCGAAGTAGTGAAGCTACGAGAACTATGAAGACATTGATAGAATGTTGTAGATGTATTACAGGAAGCTTAGTAATACATGCGTATTATTATGGTCTCCACTAATTACGCTAATTAGTGACTTAATACGAACTATACCATTTTAGGAAGAATAGTAAATGCAGTCATGTTACTAATCCACTTTCTACAGCAAAACTTTTCCCGTCGTCGTAAAGATAAACATCCATGCTCAAAACTCACAGTTAGATATGGTAGTATGTTAGTATCAGAAAAAATCGATTGCCTGTAAACTAGATGATTAGGTGTATACTCCGATAAAAGTCTCTCCTTCAAAGACATGTACGGATTCTGACAGAGAAAGCGATGAAAGTTGCTAGTGCTCTACGACATCTTGGCTATGCTGTAAGAGGGGCCCAACCTCCACTGATTCGCAACGGCGTCCCAGCTTGCGCTTTGCCCATCGCATTATTTGGCGCAGGAACATGGTGGCCAGGGCTGACCAAAACTTTGTCTCAAGGACGCAAAGTTTCCAATTGCGTACAAGGTCACATTTCTTTAGAGTGCAGAGTCCTTTCTAACCGGCGCCAGAGCTATACTTCCAGTTTACAGGACGACGCCCACTCGACTTCTACCCCCTTGAGTCTATTGAAAATATTGCAAGCAGAATATAAAACAAATATATATATAAATAACTTTCAATGTAAGTTTTTCCTTATTTCTTCAACCATTACAGCGCGATGTCGAGCTACTTATATACATTAACTCCGAGAATCTCTTTCCATAGTCATGGGTACAATTACCACACTCCTTAAATTTGTTTTCCAAACCTCAAACAAAGTAATTCTAACTGCAACCCTCATTAAAAACCAACGTACATCTTATGTACTGTCTTGGAAAAGAGTGGTTGCTAATTGGCTGTTACAATACATAGAACGAAAACACACAATACACCTTTGTATCTATGTGTATGATTATGGCTATCCCATGTGCTGTGTGTAAACATAGATCATATCCTCCATCTCAGTAGAATATTCCAACAATCTTCTTGCCCTCAATCAACTCTGAGTCATATTGATTTGCTTTCATACGAATTTTAAAGCTGTTATAAAAACAAGATCATGATTTATTGGGTGCATAACCTGGTGATTGTAGAATGCAAGAAATGGGGTGGAAATAAGTATGATATTGGTATAAAATAAGTTCTCTGCTAACTTGATTGTCTATTTAGATCGGCAACACAGCTTCTTATATAGATTGCCACACTGCTCTTGGACAACTAACTATAATTATCAACTACATACGCGCAGACTCCGTGAAAGAGTCATYTGCACTATTTTCTYCTYTGTSTATTTACAGCTATAGTAAACAACTGTTATGGTAGTTCTTGAGTATCCTTAATTTCTTTGTAACTGAGACTGTGAGTCTTAGTTGTGAGTCACGATATAATGTATGGCGGCGTTGTTTATCCTAATCATAGATCCCTGTCTTAAGGATCTATATAACTCCTGCGGTAGCATGAGTTAGATAGACAACCCCCCCTAAATGCTAGTGTACAGTATAGGAACCATAATGATTGTGAAGTGGGTCAGACCAGGATTATTCTCGCCTCAGGGATTTAAAAAAGGAAATATTACAGGGTGCTTTCAACTATACCCTGCGATCTTCAAACTCTTACACTCGAGCCTCGGATTTATGGATTTACATAACTTCTTTTAAAAACTATGCATCGCCTCAAGGTTATGAACAAAAACTTATCCTATCTTGCTCGACACCACACATTATCACCATCTGACATCATTCATATCAGCGCTGTCGTAATCATAACTCTCATTACTATCATTCTTTGCTTGAACTAATTATTTCTTCAGTGGAATTTAATTTTAGTTTACAAATCCTAGAAAATAGACACTCTAAAGTAATATAAACTTTGTAACAATGAATTCACCGCAGACGGCTTCAAGACCATCACATCGTCAATATCCACAACGTTTATCACGAGATCAGCGAGTCCAAGTATCTCGACACCAAAGATACATCTTCAAAAACCTTTTAAAGATTTTATCGCAGACCTAAGCTCAGTAGCACAGAGACACTTTGAGTGTCATGTAAGAGGCACTCAAAAACCTCCCAAGCCATTCTCTTCCTCAAATGTTACTCAACCTACTGTCAATAACCTTTTAAAGCAAATTAATATGATTGAAAATCAATCAAATCCTAAGAAAAATTATGCTAGGGCTGTCATGACTCCCAGTATGAAATGGATCACTAAGCCGCAACCTAAAACAGCAATTACTAATGCGCAACTCAAACCGAAATCACCACCGGCAAGCGAACCAGAAGACAACAGGCTATTGGTTAGAATTAGCCCAGGACATGCAGCTCTAAGCTCTTCTCCATACGCTATGATGCTGGAACTCAATGCTTTCTTAAAGGAGAAGTTAGTCAAGGAGAAACAAATTATCAAAACTGGATTCGCTATCTGCTCAGTATCTCTATAGGCACAGGAAAAACTAGTCTCTAGAATGGGAGAAATTGAAGCATCTCTATCCACTAGAGGTCAATGCAAAGTTGAAAAACCTGGTCAACACGTTGCCTATCGATTGTCTTGCGTACCCCGCAACTATACTGTCCTTACTGGTAATTGTATAGAAATGAAAGAAATCACTGCATCAGAGATATCTGAACCTCTGACTGATTTAACAAACACTTGAAAGTGATTATGCACAGCTTTATATTGTGTCGGGTAAAAAGGGAAGATGAATGTATGAATGATTAATWTCTACTTAGAAAGTATTTTGAGAGAGAATAAGAATGGTTATTCAGTTATCTAATCTAAGTGAAGGACTACCTATTATATACACAATATTGTATGTAATCTAAAGTACGCTATAGAATTCTAGATGTTTCTCTGTCTCTGTAAAAGGATCTCTAGATATCAAACATATTCTAGAATATACTAGAATATAGAATGAGCTTAGTCATACTTATAGACTAACTTATTTAGAATACGTATTATTGCAGGGACTAGGGTATTAGATGCAGTAATGTCTTTGCCTTAGTTACAACATCCACTATACTAGGGATTTGAGGATTGAATACGCTGTCAATTTCGACGCGAGAGCCAGTTTGGGGGTTTGCCCAAGAATTTAATTCTTCCGGTATCCAAGCATGATAATTTTCTACATCGAGAGGTTGAGTGAGCTGTTTCGCAATATTTCCTTTCCTTTTATGTTGAGCTCTTGTCATATACATGCCGTGTTCGATGAGAAATTTACGAAGTCTAGCATTCGTTATGCTGTCGATTCGGGTAACATCTTTCTCTAACAAGCCTTCGAAGCAGTCGTTGTAGAGTTCCCAGACTTCCCAATTGCGAAAAATGTATCTTTCCCAGGCGTTGATAATATCGTCCATATATTGAGTTAGCTCTTTGAGATCCGCGAGCGATGGTTCTTTATATTCCTTGGGGTGGTAGTTTAGATGTCATACTTGCCTTCTTCTCTAAAGGTTGATCAGTTGATGTATTTATATGGAAAAAGAGATGTTTGTGGCGCGGATGACGTGTGAATTGTTCCTTGGGATGGGATGTATCTGATCTAATTAAGATTTGAGGTTTCACATATAGTCAGAGTTGGCTTGCGTTCCTTCGTTGAATACATTGCGAATCTGTGACCCGTGTTTATAGATAAACTGATCAATGTCGGTAAATCACCGGTCTCGATGTGGTAGCATAGAGAGCGTTCTGTAATACATAGGGTTTTCGATTATATATTCTATAGCGTATCTACATCTATTCTATTTTAACTATACAAATTCCTCAAAAGAAAGACTGTAACCGCGACGGCGAAGGATTCCACCAAAAAAGTCATGTAAGCGAGTCTGAAGAAATCCGCATTGACATCGCAAATTGGCATCTGTGTGGCCGAAACGATTGTCATATGGAGCGAAGTCCCCGGCCCCGGGTCCTGTTCTGAAAGAGATTATTCTGCCCAAAGACTTTCTGCTGAGTAAAAGCTCTCGTGGGTATTGTGGAATATCTCTTGTTTCTAGCTGAGCGTAGGTATTAGGTATGTGGATATTCCACCACATTTTCCTAGCCCACATGAAGGTGAAGAGATCGACGAGCAACCATCCTGCGCCCTAGAAACCTTTGCACTCACGTGATATTTTTTTTCGGACCCTTGCCTCTTACCCGGGCCAGTTTCACGCACCCATGTCTAATTTAGGAATCATAATTTCGCCCTAACAATCACAAATCAACAACATCAACAACATCAACAACATTTGAATTTGAAAAAACAAAAACGCGCATTGTTGATGGAAACAAGGAGAGAGAGATGGACAAGGAAAGAGAGATCCGAAATCAACGCTACTCAGCTAGCTTGGCCGAGTGTAACAGTTCAGGTTCGCGTCTGGCATGCAAATAGAGCGATCAAAAAGAAGCTCAGCCATGCCCCAATGACGAGAAGCCAACAAAATTACAATCCGATCGAGGCTATAGCTCTTGTATCTTCGCTTGAAATTTGCTGGGAGCCATATCCGACAAGCCGACCGACCTGATGATGATCACAGATATGATCGAAGTAATTGCGTGTCCCGGACCGATAGATTTTCGGAACAGGATAATCTTGGGATTGCCAATGATCGTAAGAGAGAAATCCAAGGGAGTGGACGTGTGCATGCGATGCATTTCTACGAAATCGATTTCGTCTATGTACACATATCCTATGTTTCTTGGAGGGCCTTTCACATCCCGTACTATTCTTCTTGGAGGGCCGTCGGAAAAGACGGTGGCCATTCTGGCTTGGAAAGCAACTTCATCCCCGCCTAGAACATAGGATACCATGAAGTGACATGAAGTGACATGACCACGGAAGATGGTGATCAAGATTTCGACGATGATCCTAGTCTTAGGCGCTCTGGATCTGATGGCGACTCTGTAGAGGCTAATGTTGTTGAGTCCGGGGATGAAATCGAAGAAGCGTTGGGCTTAAGTGATGATGGGACCCAAGAAATCGATGTCGAAGATGGCATATCAATTAACCTGGCTATTGCACGTTTGCTAGAAGAGCAGAAAAAGATTGGCAACGCCAAGTTTCTCCAGGCCTCCAGGCCTATCTTAAAAGGAGACAAAGCCTTTCGCATGACCGAATCCTTCTGGAAGAAATCGGAAATTTAAAAAGAAAGCAAGCCATGCCGGAGGCCAGGGCTCGACATAGACATTCTGCTACAAGGCATTATTAGCTTGAAAGGAGCATCAAAAAAGGGCTAACTCTAAGTTTAGCTGGTAAAAATCCCTTCTGAAAAGGGACCCTATATGGCCGATCCGTAGTGAGATCTGGTATCCGATGTAGCTTTAGACCATTGATTCGAAGGTTTAATACAAACCTCGTAAGTTGCATGTACACAGATACACGACCAGTCGACTTCATACAAAATAATTAGCTTTATGAAAAAAACTTTGCTGGGGCGGCAGTTTTATGAAGCGGCCTAATGACATGATAACAAAAAATTCGAAGAGCTTGAAGCAATTTGCTAGCGTAGGAGATGGAAACATCATATCAGTTCTTACTAGCTTCCCATTTAAGAGAACATGAAAATACTCCGTCTTTTTTTTCAAAGAAGCTGTAGGGCAGGTTGTCAGTGACGTGAATAGCAGCTGGAGCAATTACTTGTTCAATTCTCCGAGTAACTCGTAATTTGGAAGACATGCAACCTACCATATAGTTTATTTCATAATAGGCTAAGGTCGTTGCTCGTTGCTTACATGGGTCCCCTTTAACGATCTCGGGCCATAAAACGGGCCAAAACTGTAAATTTTACCCGGTAGTTTAGCTCCAAATCAAGGATTCAAAGTGCGCTAGACAGGGTATTGCATTTCATTGTGGCGATATTTTGGCGCTAAAGTTTCATTCCGATGCACAATTTGTGTACAACTTTGTTGTCTCGCATCCGGATCTTATGCCAGACACGGATGTTCATGAGGACCAACAAGTGCAAAAGGTTATATGGATGCCAGAAAAGTTTTCCCCTTCAAAAATGCGACATCTAATGCGGACTATTCCGTCCCAGACTTTACGCTGGACAGGGCTAATAGTTGCTTCCAATGCAGGATGACGAAAAATCTCTCCCACATTCGATGTTTACAGCTTACCATACAACCCAAAATGGCTACTTGGAAACAAGTAGCCTACCTTTTTCGCTACCCCTAGCAACTACAGAGACTTTGAGAAATTCGAACTTCGCAATTCGGAATTATTTTGTTTGCACAAAATTAATATACATTCATTATTCTATGGAACAATGCTCATATGTCGACTTCTAAGCAGAAATAAAAACTTCCGTCGATAGCAAGCCTAGAATCCTAAATCTACACGCTCGAAGAGACTATGAGGGATGGAGGTTGTGCAGTTCGGACATTATTTAGTTTTGATGAAATACTGCCACTCGAGACAGTAAGCTGGGATTGCTAAGTTAAATTCAAAATCAAAATTTGGAAATGGACGTCAATGATCCATAATACTATTCAGAAGCATAACAGAATTCTTTTAAATTAAAAACCGAGAGGTCTAAGCGCCATAATGGCTTGGTGGACTTCCACATACGCTTGAAACTAGTGCTAAGTTAGCAAGGCATAAATTGTCTATTTTCTCATCTTGTCAAAGGCTTATGTATGTGAAATTTGATTTTGCCAGAGGAGCTGCTTCTCATTTCCAACGCTGATTTCTCCGTGCAAAATAACGTGGCAGATAACATTATTAGGTGTTATTTTGGTGACTTGGAGAGAGAGTAATACTCGAAAAACATACAGAACAAGCCATTTCGATACTATGATTTATTGCCATCTGGTGCTTCCCGAATCGGAGACTGGTCAAAAGAAGACGAGGACCTAGCCGACGATTATCCAAGAAAAAGGGATTCTCATATGTTGAAGCATTTTGTTCAGACACACAACCACAGAAAAATTGCCAAGAAACAAAACAGAAGCAAAACAGAAACAAATCATGCAAATTAAAATTTGAAAAGCATTTGAAAAGCATGTGAAAAACAAAACAAACAAAACAAAGCAAACAAACAAAACAAATAAAAAACACTGAAAAGTAACAGAGGAATACATAGATATCGAAAGATCAAACAACACAGAAATAATGACTAGGTACAGTAAAGGAGAAGCGACAAACAGAGGTACAAGCTAGTACTGAGTCGGGCCTCCTCTGGCATCAATCACGGCGTTGCAACGATCTTGCCAAGATGCCTACAAATCAGAAATCAATTCATCCGGCACTGCATTCCAGGCCTCCTGTATTATCCGACGAAGCTCATCAAGTCCCACCCTCCTGGGATCGTAACCCGTTAGAGAGTAATGGTCTTGCATATAGTTCTTCATCTGGGCCCAGGCATGCTCAATCAAGTTCAAGTCTGGAGAGTAAGGAGGCCAATCGCTTGTTTGAATATCACGACGACGTAAGTTGTCCCGAGTAAGCCCAGACCGATGGCACGATGCATGGTCGTGTTGAAACCAGGTATCCCGCTCGTCCTGAACCAGCCTCTGCACTTGCGACAAGATGTAGGCAGCGTACTGACCTGAATTCATTGTCCCATACACCTTTCCCCCCCAAAGCCCCCAATGCTTTCCTCCCGTTATGTATGACACCGGGAAACATCCAAGCTGGAAGTTTCCCATACGTGCGAGTGAGACACTCGGGACGAACTCGGTCAAAAAGTTTTTCCTGCCTATCGCCCTCGACAAGAGTCGTGACAAAGCTACGGCTGCTAGCTAGCCCAAACCTCCGCAGAAAACATTTGTTCCGATAGTCTCTGTGGCGTCCAAAGAAAAGCTCTCGTCGCCAAATTCAAACGCCTTTGCCTATGTTCCGGCCTACCTGAGAATCCCTTTTTCTTGCACACTCTTCGCCCATATCCTTGCGATTTGAACACAGTCCGAATCGCTTTCATCCCAATGTGGTTGGGGTTTAATTCAGGGGCGAGATGTGGTATTATTCGATATGACGCGTGTCCAAAGTTTGGGTGACTGTGTACCCAACTGACCAATTCCTGGGCTTTATCATCCGATATCGCTGGCCTCCTCCCACTCTTCTTCTTTCCAGATTCCAGCCCATTCTTCCGAACATGGTAGGTTTGTCGGCTCGAAAACCTGCCAATGCTGCCGATATTTCCTTCACCGATAGGCCCAGATCCAACGCTGTTTTGATCTTAAGTCGATCATCTTGAGCCGAGTCACGTCTACGGCTGCGTGTCCATTGTGAATTTCGAGAATGTGTGGTGAAGAATGAGGGGACAGCGATGTTGGGACTGAATCCTGATTCAGTCTTGGGGGGGTTCGATGCCGAAAGTTCGTTTTCATCCTTTGGGCCGACTGCATTTCTCACCGACTTCCTAGCGTTACACTTGATGGACATTATACCCCTGCCTGCATGCATCTTTTAGAGTTTGGACCCGTGTTATAGTGTTATGGCGCGAGATAGAATGATCGCACGTTAATTATTGTTTTTGGATCGTTTTTGTCGATGATTCACGTGAGTGCAAAGATTTCCAATGGTTCGTTAATGCCCCATCCATAACTTCCTCGAGTCTGTGCGTCTCGGGTGATATGGTTTTCGATTATGAATGATCGAACCTTGACTGACAGGATATGACAATCAACAGGATATAACAATCAATATCTTGGTTACTATTCTGGACACATCGTTTCTTACCACCACCACCGCCACCACCAACCGAAAATTCTCTTGATATTAGCTTTCTCTTGAATCAATTACTAATTACTTTCAGCCAATGGAGTCTCAACCTAAGTAATTTCGTAGTAGATGCTCTTATGAGCGAGCGTCCAATAAACGATTTTCAAATCAACCAAAAAGGCAATAGACAAAAGACATGTTGTCCCCCAGCATACCCTATGGCTACGGTACAAATTGTAGGCGGAGCCACTAGTAGGGGTCTAAGCGAGTCTTAGTGAGATGATCTTATCCTAATAGAGAATGATCTATGATCTGCTATCAAATAGTGTTTATCCCCCGTCCTTATGAAATTTCTTGGCAAAAAGTGTGTGGTGAATTTGTCCGACCGAGAAATCGTAGGTGGGTCAATTCTTCCAACTTAAGCCTAATTCATACATGATCTACTGCATAACGTTTTATGCAATCATACTACCAAAATTTACAACTTGAAAACAGAGAGAAAGATCTAAAGAATGATTTACAGGTCGGGCCAACAAAAGCAGATAAAAACTTTGGCCTCAGTACTTTGTCAGGCCCCCATCGGCATCTATAACCGGCTTACATCTGGCCGGCATAGTCTCAATTAGGTTGACAAAGTATTCAGAGGACACAGAGTCCCACGCTTCCTTTACACCCAGTCGAAGTTTCTCCCGAGATCGTTTTATTCCGCTACCCAGACTCGGATAGTTGCACGGAATGCAATTTTTCATGCGATCCCGAACATGCCTCGATCCGATTATGGTCGGGCGAGTTAGGAGGCCAAGGAAAAGGAGTAATGGCTCTCCCCTCCATCTCTTCCATCGTCCTGGCTGCTGCGTGAGGAGGAGCATTGTTCCGCAT
Source organism: Erysiphe pisi (assembly GCA_000208805.1). Classification (NCBI taxonomy): domain Eukaryota; kingdom Fungi; phylum Ascomycota; class Leotiomycetes; order Helotiales; family Erysiphaceae; genus Erysiphe; species Erysiphe pisi. Next base: position 14,896 of record CACM01000139.1, read on the forward strand.
CACGGAGAGCCAGGGCCGCAAAGAGACCATCCCATCGGGTAGAGGTCCTATCTTCTGATGGTATTTTTCAGTGGTTTCTTGAGTGTAGGGTGGCGCCGATAGCCTCTTTTCCGAAGCCCACTCCGAATAACCTTTTCGCTAACACCTAAATGTCTAAAGGGACCAGCGGCAAGTTCGAGATATGTCATTCTCCGATTTATTGGAGATGACTTCACAAAATTCTCTGTCTGGTCGACATCTTCGCAAGATGGAATTGGCGAACGGCCTTTTCTTTTCTTCAATGTGACGTTGCCGCGGAGCAATGCATAGCCAACTTGACGCAAAGATAATTTTAACTGATTAGCAAGTTCCTTGTGCCGTGTACCAGCATCACGAAGCCCGTCAATCTGATAGAACCCATTAGCAATGACTCGTTCTTTTCCGTCTCAAGCTTACTAAACGGGACTGGTCTCTAGATAAATGCTTCGTTTGAGGGGTAGAACGTGAGATCTGAGAAGAATTCCTGTGTGCAAATAACTAGTTCCGAAATGCAATCTCTGCCTACTGAAAGATCGACCTTGAGAATAAAAAGATAAGATTTGATAGCCTCAGAGATGTAGATACTCGAGAATTGTAATTTATCTATTATGTAAGGATAAAAGTCGAAGCAGTGGACAAGCTACTAATTAGGGTGAAGGTGCTTATTACAGAGTAAATAAGCGACGTATGAGGATAAATCATCGAAAGGTATGAAAATTAATTGTGTATATTTCTGCCTTATGATCCAGGCTTCGCATAATATTGGAGTGCACTAGCTCCGCACTAGTAAGGCATGGTCCCTGAAGCGAGCAATGCTCCCACCAAGACGCACCTACCGTGACCGTAGGGTATACTCCATCCATGCCTTACAGTATTTCATAAAACCTGATTGGAGGTAAAACTCATGCTCGCTAGGAGCCCTAGTACTTCCAGGGGCGACAGGCCGAGAGAGCAGGACAGGGACGTCAGGAAGCAAGGAAAGGGGGGGAGGACTTTGATGTTTTCCTAAAACTATATAATCTATCTTATGATCGAGCCGACACATAGTAGAAGAGATTGCTGATTTGGGCTATAAACGATTGTCTGTACAGGACAAGGTATTTGAAAGAGGATAAATTATCAGTGTGCCAAAAAAAGGGTTCACCTTATTTCTGATTTCTGATTTCTTATTTCTTATTTCTTATTTAAAACTCTAAAATACATTCCACTCACCTTGCATCGAGTAAGTCTATGTGCGTGGAATTTCATTATCAAGTTCCCATCTCTACTGCTCTAGGCTAAGGCCTAGACCTTTTCGTCATGTATCTTAATTCTCTCCTTCACCAAGGTGTGAGCATCTTACTGAAATACATGTTCTTGCTGGAACTCGAGAAACAACGAGAGTATCGTCATCCCAATGGGAGTTTGATGTTTTTAGATTCTTGAACTAATGGTTTTAACGTGAGCAAACCGGCTCATAATGTACATTAAGACGTAGCAAAAATAAAAATTATTATGTCAAATCCCACGATAACA
>CACM01000138.1:0-15224 GCA_000208805.1 Erysiphe pisi
ATCTATGTACAGAGCGACACCTACACTCAATAATCTACAATAATCTACAATAAAATAGGGAAAATATTTAAATGGCACAGTAGATTAAAAGCAGTGTCTGCTAGGAAACGTCTCGTAACCTAATTAACAAAATCCATCATGACGTTACTAGTTGTCGCATAATAAAGAATGATGGCCTAGCTTTTATAAATTTTGTGCTCGTTAGATATTTGATAAAAGTTTTATTAACACCCGTCCATATGGTACCGTTTCTTTATGCAATCGTATTAAATAGACATCTGTTTTTAAAGTTCCATTGCTTTTTAATCACCAATTATCGTTATCTTCACAAAAATCTTATTCAACTGAAATAGAAAAAAATTTAGTGTAAAAATACGCAAGTACATGAGTAATGCGGCTCTATTATGTTTCACACCGATATACTGAAAATGATGCTACAAGTTCAAAGATATGGTAATCCAAATTATAGTTGAACTTGAACATGTTCAATTCGTTCGATTTTGATCAAGTTTAATGATCTTAAATCTCACAGTTGGTTCTGTAAGATATTCAACTCACCCTTAATTGTGTATAAAATTCTCTTTTGAACTGAATTATGACCTCACTACAAGAAGCACATATGTTCCATCGAAAGAAACTTTGTAATTAAGTAATTATAAAAGTTTAAACAAGTCTTAAAAGTGTCCTTCTCAAAAAATCATGTAAAGCCATGAAAAGCCATTAAGGGTATCATTAAAGCAGTCAAAATTCTATAAATTTCCAGGATTCAGAAAAAAGTAAACCCTTAGTACGGATTAATTGAAATCATTTAAGCTGGATTAATCTAAAAAGGCTGGCTATTAGTTCTGACTCTGGATAGGCAGCTTACGACAAAAATTATTTATAGAATTTATAATACATTGTTGGAGAACTTTTTTTGGGGGACCATATGTGCAGCATGGTTTGTCGATTGTGGAGCTGCTTAAGATCATCGTGAAGTCTCAGTAGCCCTGTCATAATATTCTCGAATGTCTCCATGGATTTTTGTTACCATGAGCGTCCTRTTTATTGAATYGCTCCATTAACCATTCTATCTTTCTTTTCAGCTCCGGGAGGTTTGATGATATTGGAGTTTCATCTTCTAGAGGCAAGATGGTTATCCTCACGAGATTCCTGAGAAGATTCACAACTATCAGAGTCCGACAGTAAGCCTGACACTGACTCTTTGATGGTATTGGTAGAAACATTATCCTTTGACGTCTCAAATCCCGGTAGTAGTGTGAGCTGTTGATGGACCTAGAATGAACAAGATCTCCGACGACGAATTTCACCAAAAAACTCGATAGGATCTTGTTTGTAATGGAAACAATTAAAAATTTGCTTACAAAAAAGGAATCGGCTTAGCAAAAACGTCTCACATGGACAAGTCCATTTAGCCGCATATGTATGGTAATTACGCAGGCTTTGTCGGTTAGTCTCTGGATTCTTGAGTTTTTTCCAATTCCGCTTGAAGTCCTTTCGCTAGCTGGCAACAGACCTTCTTTGATGACTACTCTGAATAGCCATCATTCGATCGAGCCCTAGCGGAATCGATTGAGATGTCAAAATCCAAATCACTATGTCGATTCGTGGACGGTTGATGCGACGGAGGAAATCGTGCAATATCCTCCGCCAACGCGATTTAGAGATCATAATCGTCTTCAAAACAGGAATCTCGTCAGTTTTTTGGAATCGAGCCCACAATATCCACTGATCAGACTCGTACCAATTGACGAATAAATATGCCCAAAGTCTGAAATAGTTTTTTGCGCGGCACTCGGAATACATCTTGCTGGCAAATTCACGATTTAGAGCCTTTGATAATCGAAGAATGCCATTTTTATCAGGGATCAAAGAATGTGCGATGAAATGACGGCTGAAAATAGCCAAAACAGTCTTTCGCTCCTCTTCGCTGGAAACATCGAGACTACCATTTTCCTGGAAGGTGATCTTGTTGGACCCACATTCGCAGGAGCCAAGTCTATAACGTAATTTAATCTGTTGAGTTGCAAAATTTTGATCAACTTACTTATGATCCCGATCAGGGCGTCTATCTGATTCAGAGCCCCAACATATCTCAAGACTGGGTACTAGAGACTAAGCTTCCCCTTAGCCAGTAATGAATTAATGAATTCGCCATTGTGGGATCCTCAGGTTTTGTTTTTATAGTACGCATAGCATGCCAGAAAAAAGGGTGAGCTCTAGCTGATGGCTAGACCTTCTGGATCACACTTATCTCACAGTTCTCTTCATCACATTTAACAAATGAAGGTGTGAGACCTGATAATTAAAGTTCTGAGATATTGTTCCAGCTGAGCCTGTTCCGGTCATTGTATCTTTTTCAACAAAAAGATAGGCCATTGAAAGTCCAGTTCCGTCAAGCTCGGCAACAGGGCATAAAATTACATAGCTGCCTTGTTTGTCCCAAAGGTTGCATGGATTGCAACTTCCCTGGTTTTACTTGTGAGAGCATCAATTCAGACACAAATATATATACCTAAGGCGCGGAAATTTGCTATTTAAAATGTCTCACAACGATAACCGTCGCTAATTTCTTCTAGTAACATCGTTGAAGATGTGATTTGGTCGCTATGACGTCTCCAATAACTTTTGTTCGCCTATTTCCACTGATAGTACACTTAATGCGGTAGTACGTGCTCGATTTCTAGAGTCCCAGGTGCCTTGAAATTGAAGATGTCTAGGTGAAAGCATACTTATTCACAACAATAAGGACATCTGATCTCCTTCGGATATCTTGGTATGTGGTAAGATATATGTGACGGAATTTAAGATCCAGCGTACGTATTCGAGGAATGGCTTTAATCCAAGTCTACTTTTGCAATCTAAATCGATCATTCACCTTCTGTCTAGCTTCTTATCCGAAACATGGAAATTTTCTTAGACGCGTCCTGACAGCAGCAAAAAGTATATAAATAGTAACTTTTAGAGTTAAGCTCATTTTGACTGAACCAAAATCCACAATTTTGCCAAATTATTTCAACCAATTGGTTGATAGCATCGTTCTGTGCTGTTCTGTCAGTGATACCTTCCTCTGTGGTCTCTAATCGTGACCCAAAATTTACAGGCAACAGATCTAAATCAAATTTGTTCTAGGTGTCAAGTACTTTAATTTGGGACTAATAAACGATTGATTAGGTTTTCTTCTTATCAAATTTAAAAGGCAAGGAACAAACCGATTAGCTCCAGTAACTGGTTTCTTTGAGAAAGTCATCCCATACATCAAGAGAAGGTAAATTTCTGTTTTTTGAATGTCGATTACAGGTCTTTTCTACCACACCTTGATCGTTTGTGAGAAAATCGTTGCTAGGGCAATTAGAGCCACGTCTTGAGCAAAATTGGTAGACTCCATATCAAAGCCTAAGAGATGATTATGGATGATTGATTTGCGAGTCAAGAGAAATGGGAATGGTTACAATGGACGAGTGTGAGTGGAAGATACAAGGATGCATGATTTTATGAAATAAACTTGCACAAAACTTTTATTAAAATTCCGTGCTAATCAGAATAAAATTTTATTCTTAGTAATTCAGATGACGTCATGATGGATTTTGTTAAATAGATAACGGTTCTTCAAGTCGTAGAATTAAGTCACGTGTGGTATTTACTGGCCATCGTCATTATATCACAAAAAACAAGGTTCTGGGGCCTTCCGGAAGACTCCGATTCCCACACAAGGCTGGACTCTAATGTTTTACTTACTACATCTAGCTACATGAATTGCTGATGCTTTGTTATAAATGATATCATGATACCTCTGCTAAAAATCCACTAAATATCTCTGTAAATAATGACAACTCCCAAGATCACTTCACCTCCTAACCAATACACGATATTTATCCAAATCTGCTTGCATTAGCATGGCCTTAAATACTATTGGTACGTGTCTCTTGACGAGGGATAAGATCAAATATATATATTCGGTCTGATGAAGTATCAGGCGGGAAATACCAGCTAAAGGTCGCTGCTTTGATCTTGATAACTGGCTCTATTGTTCTTATTTTTTTCGTTAATCTTATCTGGTTTTCGAGATGTTCCACCTTTTAACAGAACATGGTTTCTTCAAGTCGATTCATCAGGCATAACCGGATCTAGACGTTCTCTCACACAGTGGACATACTTCTTTATCTGCGATGCTGATAACCAGAACTGTGGCAGTCCCGTTCCAGCGATGCCGATTGGCTATGCGTGGCCGGGAGGAAGTCAAGATGTGCCGAGGAATCTTGTCGGGTATGCAATCTAGAGCAGTTTTTTACTGTTGCTGATGATGCTGATCGCTGACTCTGCTTTGGCCCGGATAGGTCTTTTGCCAAAAATACCACAAGCAAGTACTTTTACTTCCTATGGCGGTTCGGATGGGTGTCTTACCTCATGGCATTATTATTTGTTTCACTTGGATGGCTTGTGGCAATTTCATCCATTTGGACGCGTCTCGGCTCCATTATCTCTGGTGTTCTAATTTTATTTGCCTTCTTTTGGCACTCCATTGCTGCTTCTTTGATGACGTCAGTGCTTACCAATCCTTCTCTTCAAATTGTGATGACAACTTAACGGCTGGTCAATTGTTATTTATTGCCACGGAGTGGCATGGATTTTGTTAACTTTTGATGCCAAATAGAACCGCCTTTGTTAAAGCTCGCGATTCATTTCATCACATCGGCATTGCAGCGAAAGTCGGCCTTTATGCCTTTGGCTTCACATGGGGTGCCTGGGTCGCGTTATTTCTCTCCTTGATCTTGCTAAGCTTAGGCCTAATTAACAAAACAAGCGACAATTATAAAAAACGGCGAAATCAGTGAAAGTATTTGAAGCCAGCATTATTAAACTGGAAACTTACTAATTCATAACATCAAAATCAGCAAAATATCATTATTCCCGGCCATCCATTTTAAGTTAATTAAATCAAATTTATTTTGAATTATACGGGCTCATTAAGTAATATTATAAAAGTCGAAGAACGGTTTGGACACAAAAGTTGGAGGATTTTGAGTATACAAATTAGGATCAAACCGATAGATAATTATAGAAAGATCTAATGAGCAACTTACTGATGAGATATTCATTCTTTAACTGATGTAAATGATAACATATTGATATAAATAGCGGTACTCAATAATCAATTCAGTCTGGTCGAACAAACCACTTGTATATTTTAACTAGATGTTTATGCCATGGCTGCTAAGCCAAATGTTGCCTGTTATCAATTCTTCTGCTCCGCTCCCTTTCTAGACCATTGGTAGAAAGGGGGTTTCGCCAATACGCAAGAAAAAAGTGGGTACCCACGAAGGGTAACTTGTTTCACTGAAGCCACCGTTGAGAGTTTTAAAATAAATTTGATAAAATTATTAACTGATATCTTAGCTATCTTCTGTTTCAAATTTACCAGAGGTCTAGAAAGAGGGCGGAGCGGAAGAGCTCCGGTTCGACCTTAGCCACTGATTAGCCTTCGCTTGCTAGTAAAAGCGTAGGACTAAATTTAGGATACATTTTAATGGGAATCTGTTACACATACAGGATATTAGAAACCATGTGACATTAAGGCTAGCCTATATTAGTTAGCTTATCTTAGCCGAGCGAGTATAGATACCCCGGCACTTAGATAGAAAAAACAACCAGTTTTTATGATCCACACTTATCCGTACCAAATGGTAGCATTACCTAGTTGAAGTCTCAACCACCAGCTATACGCGCCAGGTAGACACAAATTGTCTGATCCAGAATTAGACAACCATTATAAACCACTTATGTCGTCAAAATTTTTATGACAAGCATCTAAGTTAACCTTGAGTTAGTAAATCACTGTTATGAGTGACGCAAGAGAAGCAAATCGTCAAGCAATAATTAGTACGTCCCTGCAAGCAGCACAACAATTAGAACGGCTTTTCCTAGAACGCCCCAAGTCTCAAGAAAGGTTTTCTGTGGAGCAAAAGGAAGCAATTACATGGGTGTTGCAGAATTTTTCGGCCCCTCCCGCTACTACAACGAGTAGCCCTGCACCTGGATCAGCAACAGGGTCAAGTCTTCAAATCCCTAATAACTGGCTAAATAACTACTCCAAAGCTGTCGAATCTGCAGAGTTAATAATTCAAGCGTTACCACAACTACATAGAATTAAAGATAATACGCTAGGGCTAGTGTCAGAGAAAATAGTAGAAGAATCTAAAGAAGTAGCCATTGCTCAAAGTAGGCCATTAACACAAAGCCAAGAGCCGAAAACCTTGAACAAGGCAATCAATATTGCGCATGCTGCGGCTGATCTAAGAGCAAGGAATTCCGATTTTGCTTCAAAATTGTCAAAAGAACAAAATCGTCAAATTAATTGGATTACACAAAATTTCCCACCTCATCCCTCCTTTCTTATCGAGTTAAACGAAGACAAAAACAATCACGTTAAATTTGCTGAAGCTGTTGACGCCGCTATTTCTTGTATACCTCATCTTCGTGAAAAACTCATATCTAAAACGGTGATAAATAACTCAGACCTTGGAATTACCAGACCTATTCCTGAAAATTCTGAAGCACTTGATAGTAGTAAACTTAAAATAGTTAATACTGAGCCTTGCGCGCATTCTTCGATTCACACATCACCATTAGTCCAATTTGCTAGCCTAAAAGCAATACACACATTAGGACTCCATCAAAACTCAAGACTCGTCGATAAAAATCCTATTAGCAATATGAGCGGTTTAAATACAACCTTTTCTGCTGAGCAATTCCAACAACTGCTTCAAGCGATTCAGGTTCCTCAAAGAGTCGGTAGCAGTAGTTCACAATTTCGTCCACAGGACTTAGGATACTTTGATCCAAACAATGAAACAGATCATTTCGTAGAATTTGTCGATAATAAAACTGTTTATCACAATGTATGTTCCTTTACCGCTAGGGTTAAAGCAAAGTCTGCTGGAGTCACCGAAGGTCCTTTTGCCTCGACTGTGGTGGCAGCCCAGCTTGACCAATGCCTAAAGGGTAAGGCCGAGCTGTGGTATACTCATGAAATATCAAGCACTATACGCGCTGGACTAAAAGCTAGTATAGAAAACTGGTGCAATGAGCTGGAAATTCGTTTCCGAATGAGTCCTGGAGTAGCTCTTGAAAAGCTGGAAAAACTTAAATACACTATCGGCGATGTGCGGAGACGTAAGGATCCAGAAGAATTTGTCCAAAGTATAGTCGTTCTTGGGAGAAGTGCTGGTACTGCTGAATCCGTGTATTCTCAGATATTAACTGCGCATCGACACCTGGCTGCAGAATTACGCATACATATCCCGACTCCAACAACAGAAACAACCCTGACAACCTTTTTACAACAAATTGGCCAAAAGAAGGATGATTGGTTCGAGATATGGAAACCAAATCCCATAAATTTTCGACCCCAAAATAATCATGAGAATAGGAAATTTGTTTTACACAAGGCAAATCACTGGGGCGATAGCAGGAACTCTCCCTCGTATTTTCCCAAAGACCCCATTACAACCAGTAACGACCCTGATTATAAAAATATAAAAAGAGAAGTCAATAACGAGGTCCCTAAACTGGATAGAAAGCCATATTGGAAAAAAGATCTACGTCAAAACCAAAGGCCCGGAAAACAACGTGCATATAATTTGGAAGAAGAACCTGAGAGCTATGAGGACGAATCCCATCATGTAGATAGTCAAGATTTCGATGTTTACGATCAGACATATTATCAAGGCTTGGGGGGCAATTATCAAGAATCTGTCCCTGATGATGAAGAGGAAACTAAGGAAACAGATATACATCATATCAGTCTTGTACGCACTGAAATCCATAAAAATTCTAGGGCGACCGAGCCTGACGTTGCCAGCTTAGAGTTCAGCGGCACATTTCAAAAGTTTAAACCTACATATGCTAGAAAGAAGCATGATTGTCTGGTTTGTGGAGCTAGATTCCCGTCTGGTAACAAGTTACACTATCATCTCAGACAGGCTCATGATAAACAAAGATCAGTCGACCGTCCAGCAATCCTACTTAAAGCTAACCTATTATCAAATCAATCATCACTTCAATCAGCAAATTTCAGTAATTATCCTCTTCATTCTGACCCCAATCAAAATACTAGCAACATTCGTTCTAACAAGCAAATTCCGCAAGTCGTTCATTCTACAGCTGAGAAAAGTAAATCTCCTCCAGGCTATGCCTTTAAAGGTCGGAAATATGCTGAAATCAAAGTGGCACTGAGCAGCCCTCAAAATGAAGCTTACTCAGTGTGCCTAGACACAGGCTGTGGAATGAGTCTGATCGATAGAAAATTCCTCCTAAAAATGTGCCCAACGACTCCGATTCAAACTATGAAATCTGACATGAAAGTCCGCGGCCTAGGTTCTCAAAGACACGATGCTAGTCAATTTGTAAATCTAGATTTCTATTTACCTACTACAAATGGGATAATGGCTCAGTTTTCTCGAGAAATACATATTGTCGATAATTTAGATGCTAAAGTCCTACTAGGAATGGACATTATCTATCCAGAAGGCTGGGTGATTGATTTCGATGCCCACCTACTAACTTTACCAAAATGTGCGGGTGTCCAAGTCAAAATTATGACATTAGCTACAGACGTTGAGAGAAAAATCCCGATTTATGCCAAAGAAAAGGTTGTAATCCCACCTCAATCTCGAACATTTGTAGTTGTCAATGGTAAAAAGGGTGAGGAACTTTCGTTACCGAGCCACGATATGATTTTTGAGCCTTTGCGTCAAGACAACTTCACGACCTTTGCACATCTTGTTTCGGGTGATTGCAAGGCTGTCATGGTAGAAAATTCTACCGATAAAGAGGTGATTATATCACCAAGTCTCAAACTCGGAATCATCATTGATTCCGACGCACAAGCAATGACAGCTGTTGGAGATGTTGACGTTTATCATCTTGCAGAAACTCCCTGTCGCAAGTTTGGTTCGTCAACACGACTTTTGGCGAAAGGATTATTGGCAGCCGCGACAGCCATGGTATTTTGGACAACTAATAGTGTTAAAAATAGTCAAGAAACCGCTAATAACAAAGATTTAATGCTTAAGCAAGAACGTATATTGTCAAATGGTGTAACAATATTTGGAAATTTTACTCAACAGCAGCAACTACAAAACATAGTACAACAAAATTCAGAGGTATGGATAGATCACAAGGGTTTTGCAAAAGTACCAAAAGGTGAGGAATTGCAAATTGAATTGTGCGAAAATTGGGAGAACAAGTTTAAACCTGGAAAAGCAAAGGTATATGCTGCTAGTAGAGAAGATCAAGCCTTAATTGACCAAACTTTTGAAAAACTTCACGAGCAAGGTCGGCTTAATTGGACAAATAAATCCGTTCCATTCAGTTTTCCTGTGTTCTGTGTATGGAAATATATTACCGACGATAAAGGAATTACCATAAAGAAAGGACGGGTTGTTGTTGATATTCGAGCATTAAACCAGATCGTTATACCAGACGCATACCCAATTCCCACTCAGGCTGACATAATCGGAGCTGTGGCGGGATGCCCTTTCATATCTACAATCGACTGTTCAAGTTTTTTCTACCAGTGGCGTGTTAAGCAAGAAGATCAAAAATATCTCACTGTTTCATCTCATCGCGGCCAAGAAACCTTTACATGTGCTGTTATGGGATTCAGAAATTCGCCGGCTTATGTCCAGCGACGTATCGATTCAGTGATGAGAGCTGAGAGGAAGTTCGCTCGAGCGTATATTGATGACATTGTTATCTTCAGTTACACGTTTGAAGATCATTTGAATCATCTCCAAAAAGTTTTCAGTCGTCTTAAACAGTTTAACATCACCTTGAGTCCAAAGAAATGTTTTCTGGCCTATCCTTCCATTGCACTATTAGGACAAAGAGTAAATGCTCTCGGGCTTGCATCTGCGAGTGAAAAGCTAGCCGCTATTCAAGCCCTGGCTTTTCCCAGAACTTTAAAACAACTTGAATATTACCTTGGTCTGACAGGCTATCTACGACAATATATTCCGCACTATGCAAAGCTTTCTGCCGCCCTACAGAATAGGAAATCTGATTTAAATCGATCACTACGAAGGCATGAAGGTAACGGCATCACCAGATCAATGAGGAAAAGAGAAGCCGCTTCAACAAGGTTTTCGGATGTAACAGTAGAAGAAAAGAAGTCATTCGACGCGCTACAGCTTGCTTTCAAGAAATCTTCAATCCTTCATCATTTTAATCCCGAGAAAAAACTCTACGTTGATGCCGATACCTCCAAAGACGGTATCGGTGGTATGATTTACCACTCTACAGCCGACCCCCCGTCACAAAAATCAATCTTGCCAATTATGTTCTTATCCAGACTGGTAACTCCTGCTGAGAAAAATTATTGGCCAACTGAATTAGAAATCGCAGGCCTATGCTGGATTATTTCGCGAATTCGGCACCTAATTGAATCATCAAAGCTGCCCACTGTAGTTTACACAGATCACTCTTCTAGCATCCAAATCGCCACACAAACTTCCATGGACACATCGTCTTTGGTACGACTAAATCCTCGTCATCTACGTAGCTCAGAATATCTTTCCAGATTCCGCCTTGAGGTCCGACACAAGCCGGGGCGACTCAATATCGTACCTGACGCATTATCACGACTTCAGGTATCTGAGACCGAATCCACAAGACACAAGGACAATCTGAAACAAGCAGCACACATAGAAAAGTTAGATGACGAATTAGCATATCCAGTTGCAACCCTTCAGATCGGTGAATCATGGTTGCAGAAATTGAAGCAATCTTACGCGTTGGACTCGCGAACTATGGCATTGATTGATCAAATCAAAGAGAATGAGGCACAAGGAGAGAACGCCGCGGATATACCATTCGAGTTCGAAAATGGCATACTTTATGCTAAGAGTGATGCACTGCATAGTAGTAAAAGACCAGTTGTGCCCAAGGCGTTGGAAGGCGACATTTTCAACTATGCACATGATCAACTAGGTCATCAAGGTTATGAACGGACCCATGAGCGTATAACAGCAAATTTCTATATATTTAACATATCCAAAAAACTACGTGCTTACCTGTATCATTGTCATCTATGCAGGGTATCATCTACACCTAGACATCAGCCGTATGGCAATCTTCAACCTATCCTTACTCCACCATATTTATTTCACACCATTAGCATCGATTTTATACTAGCGCTGCCTAGAACACCAGATTTATTTGACTGTGCATTAACCGTTACCGATAAACTGTCTAAAGCCATAACAATTATCCCCGGAAAAGCAAATTGGTCAGCTCCCCAATGGGGAAACGTATTGATTCAGCATCTACTAACGATACTCTGGGGTGTACCACGGGCCATAATATCAGACAGAGACAGAAAGTTTATATCAGAAGTTTGGCGCGGTATGATGGATGCGTTGGGCGTAAAGCTGCTTTTCAGTACGGCGTGGCACCCGCAGACGGATGGAGCCAGTGAAAGAACAAATCAAACAGTTGAGATTGCTTTGAGGTATTATTTGGCATCGCTGGAAGATAAAACACTATGGCCAAGAGCGTTACCATATATCACTGCAACACTTTCAAATTCCACTTCTCGAGGTACTGGTGTGACAGCCACTGCTATAATGTACGGATCTCGGATTAAGGAGCCCTTAGATATAGCATCAGACGCAATTGCGGAATTAGGTGAACATAGTCCTCAAAGACTTGCAGCATCAGAGCCAGCATATCCTGTCGAGCCAGTAAATGATAGCAAGTACAAGCCAGCGCTAATAGAGGCCATCGACGCTATTAAGTTTGCAGCCATGTTTATGAAACGTCACTATGATAGTAAGCATAAACCAATTTTCTTCAACGTTGGTGATTATGTTTCATTAAGATTACATCGAGGATACAACATACCTGAACTTTCAGAGAGGAATGTAAAAATTGAACAAAAGTTTGCAGGTCCCTTCAAAATCATAGAAAGAGTTGGACGATTAGCATACAGGCTTGAATTGCCACCCGCAATGAAGGTTCACCCAGTGATCAGTATAGCACATCTGGAACCAGCGCCAAACCCGTCTGCTGATCCTTTTGAACGGCAGTTCGCACGAAATATTTTACAAAATCCTGATTTAGTGCCTGAACGAATTTTAAGAAAACGAACTATACGTAGACGTGGTGGAGGAATCATGGTAGAGTGCTTAGTTCGGTTTCGTGGACATACGGCAGAGTGGGACCAATGGTTATTAGACCGCCGAGTACCGGATGAACTAAAAACTAGATTTCTGACGGAACAGACAGAATGATTTGGAGAATCCTCTGCGAGATTATCATTACATGTTAACCTTTGTTATGCTTTGAGACAAAGCATAATTCTATAAGTGGCATTTGTTACACATACAGGATATTAGAAACCATGTGACATTAAGGCTAGCCTATATTAGTTAGCTTATCTTAGCCGAGCGAGTATAGATACCCCGGCACTTAGATAGAAAAAAGAACTAGTTTTCATGATCCACACTTATCCGTACCAGATTCACATACAAACTACCTTAACTACATAAATTCTGGACCGCACTTTAACGTGCATCAGCTTCAGACTGAGGGGGTGTGTTGAAGTATCAGCCTTGCAGCTTGAAGGTCACGTGACATATCTTATAATCACGCTAATAGTCACCATCCCTGTAGTATTTACTATGGATACAATATATAGAGTAAATATAGTAATCTAGTTTACATACCTAATTAAAATATACCTTTTACCACTGTCTATCTTTAATAGAAAATAAGTATGTATAAGTACTAGAACATGTATTAGTAGATTAGTTCTCTGGAAGCTTTGAAATATAATCGCTTGTTCAAAAATAAAACGTGTACTTTTTATGAACTACATTGAGGGAAAAACCCTTTAGGTTCGTTTGCCTTGCATATACATGCAGGGCATTCAGTCGTTCCTTAACCAACATTTTCTCGGCAATATGACACTGCATTGGCATTAATCTTGCCTTAGGGTCATCTCTTACTGACAAGAATCTGTTCAGACAATCAAGGGCGCGAATGGCCTCGGCATTAGATGAAACTCTACACGACTCTGAGTCCTCTTCTATCGCAGAACCCCCAAGACTTTGCATATGAGCCTCTTTGACAGTTTCAACAATTGTTTCATCGCTATGTGTACCAATTACGTTCTTATGCTCATGGCATGGATTTAGAAGATCAAATTCTGATGGCCTTTGTGCAGTCGCCAAAAGTCCAGCAGCAATCAAATCGTCGATACTTTCTTAAATAATGTCCTGAAGACATTCAGATTCCGTATTTACACTAGACGAAGATTCAACAGGCAATATACCTGTCTTTCTAGAGCAGTTAGCTAGAGTTACGACCGCAATCATATTCCAGGCAGTCTCCGCAAGCCGCTTCGCTTCCAATTGATTAATAGCGAAGATTAGTTCATTAGGAATCTTATTATCATATCTACTGATAGCCCGACGATGGAACAAACCTCTATAGTGGGCTTTAAAGCATGCAGTAATACTTGCATCCATGGGTTGAACATGACTGGTCATTTTTGGCTCGAATCTCTCAATAGTTATATGAGTCAATGTTTCCTGGCAAGTGTGTCCTACGAAATTATTGACAAGAAGAATTATTTTCCGGACTTTTTCTCTGCACACTCTATCCCAATCCATTATCCATTCAGTAAAAAATTCACATGTCATCCAGGCTGTGGCATTGTGCCGATAGCAGAACCCAAGTTCTTTCCCACTCTTCTTGCCAAAACAGCGTGGCTTAAATGCCTTTCCTATAGTAAGTGGCAAAAGGCGTTCTGAGCCATCGGCATTGCACGTAAATGCATATGTAAGCCTCGTTTTGCTGGTCTTCATGCCACTGGCATTAGGCATAGAAGAAAGGCCTTTAGGGGGCGGCATTGCGTAGAAAAGACCGGTCTCATCCATATTATAGTTATCTTTGGGTCGAAAATCACGAAGAATATTTTGTAAACGGATTCTTTCTTGGTTAGCATAATATATACTAACAGATTTAGCCTCTCCATGTCGCCTGACTTGCTTCAAGCTAGTTAGAGCTTTTATGGAATCAAGCCAGCTGTTGCTAGTTTTCAATTTAGCTGCCCCATCCTCATTGATTATCGCAGCAAAATCCTTCCATTACTGGCGCAATAGCTCTCCAGTTAACAGCATCTTTTGACGCATGCACTGAGAAATCCAGAGCTCCAGTGCTTCATTGGTTTTGGGTCACCTCAAGATGCAACTGTTTTTAATATCTTTCTGTGGACTTTGAGAGAATTGCTCTCTTATTTTTGTTCCCTGCTTCAGCCATGATGATACGATAGGTTGCTTGATACAGAGATCAGGCCATTTGTTATCAAGAAATTTAGTTGCTTTGCTTTGATTAACTCCTTTTGTTCTAATATAATCAAGTACTTCAATTTTCTGGGTTATGGTTGCGTTTTTCTTATTCATTTGCTGTCGTTTTAGCTGGTGAGAATCCTCGTTTGCATCTTACAAAACACGTAAACGCGTCCAAAAATCATCCATGTGTCACGGGCACAACCCGTTAATGCAGGGCTGGGTCAAGACACAGACCCAGCCTTCTCACGTGACCTGTTTGACAGGGAGGCTGGGCCAAATTATTTTAATTAAAATTAAATCATCACATCACTTATTAAATTGTATAAGTACACAGATCCCTAGGATAGTTGGGATCACCGACAACATTTCATTAATGTATATAGTGTAATAGCTCCCATCTTAGAGGAAGCATAGAAAAAATATAATTCATTTTGTGGCATCRCTTTTCGAGTGYAAACCGTCAGCTCTTGTCCTTTTACATATATTTTTTCGATCCTAGTTCTTATCTCTGTGGGGTGTAGCTCGGAGATACTTTCACTAAATATAAATTCTACCTTAATAATGAATGGTCTATAAAGTACCTGAATTAGACTTAGATTCTAGCCCTACTTGCTCGACTAGATCATATTATAGTATTGAAAACTTATCAACAGTCCCGATATCACCCTACAATATGTCCAATTTCGAAAATCAAGATAGTGACACTGATATGGGCAATACAATATCATCTCTATTATCAGATGATCTAAGAGAACTACTAATTTTATTAAGAGAAAAGCGTGCAGCTTCTTTCGCAGTCCAATCCACTACAGCCCCAGTCAAAAGAGATGCTGCCCTTCCAAAATGGACGGGTCAGCCAGAAGACTCAGA
>CACM01000137.1:0-10236 GCA_000208805.1 Erysiphe pisi
TTTCTTTTTCTTCCGTTCTCGACGTGTCTCTCTCGTTATTTTTTTCTGCAGGCCCCACATAGGATCCAATGCTGTTATCTTGTAGTCCATCGTTTTTGTCAATTGGACCATATAATGCTTCAAACCCGTCTAATGCTTTGGTTTCCTCGATGGATTCTATTGGTTCCCATGTTGGATTGGATTCGCTTCGCTGACCCATTTAACAAGCGCTTGTCTAAAATTTCCACGACCACGACGAATTGTTCTAGCACTTAATATAGACTCTATTTCAAATTCTGGTTCTTCCAAGCCATCAACTACTGGTGGATTTCGCGCATCATCACGTTTTTGAGTAGGATATGGACCAGTACCGGCTCGTTTTATAAGCTCGACATGAAAACGCTTGTGGATGTTTCTAGGAACGTTTAATTCTACTGTCAATGCGTCAGGGACAGCTGTTACTTCAAATTTAGCATGCTGCCATGCCAATTTTTTTGATAATTGCGGGGTTTGAATATGGCGTAAATCAAGCCAAACTTTATCTCCGACCTCGAATCTCTCAGGCTGTCTTCGAAGTTGATTTCCGTTCATTTCATTACGTTGTTGCGCAGAAGCCATTGCAGCTTGGGCAAAGTCTGTGGCGTCTTTTAATCTTTGTACGTATTTTATTGCAGCTTGCCTCCCTGGATACCGCGAGAAGGTTCTATCTAATGGTGTTGGTTCCATCAATGAATCTAGTTCACAACCATTCCGCAGAGAAAATGGGCTCATATTTCCTATAGCAGAATTAGGGCGTGCGTTAAGGGATAATTGCGCTATTGGCAATAAATCCATCTAATTACTCTGTGCGTAACACGAAAAAGTCCTAAGGTACTTGAAGATTTCCTGATTGGCTCGCTCACTTGCATTTGATTGCGGATGGTAGGCTTTTGTCAATCGTTGCGATATACCGATCAATTTGCTGAAAGTTTTCCAAAAGTGGCTTAACCAATCACTGCCTCGATCACTGGTCAGATATCGTGGAAAACCATGGTAACGACAATATCGATCAATGAATATTTTGGCACATGCCTCTGAAGCCATTGTGTTCGTACCAAACGCATAAATCTCTTTTGAAAGGCGGTCTATAATCACCATTATATTTGTGCACCCCTTAGAAGTTGGCATATCAGTTATAAAATCGATTGTAAGTTCACTGCCAAGGTGTTCTGGTATTGGCAAAGAACGAAGAAATCCAGCTTTGGCTTCTCGCCAAACAGTGGTTCGTCCACAAACATCGCAATTACGCACAAATCGCCTCACACATTCTCTTATTTTTGGCCAAAACCATCGCCGTAAGTGTATACCAACCATAGTATCCCGTCCTGGATGTCCTGCAAGGTAACTATCATGGATGTTTTGCATAATTGATGTTCGTAGGGGCTCATAGTCTGGCACCCATATCCTATTCTCTCTACCTCGTATTACTCCATTTGCAGCCACTGTGCACTCCGCTATGTTGACCTTATACTTCAAGGCAATATCAGGTGGAAAATTTCTTTCACCTTCTTGTATTGCATTTCGAGCTCGTATCCAATCTTTACCTTTTTAAACAGCTATTGCCCACAAAGATTGCATGCTATCGTCCTCGAATAGTTTGGCCAATGTAGCTGGATCTGCCTCATTACTTCCAATCGAATTAATTTTGACAGTATTAATTTTGTTTAACGAAACGGCTGGTAACAATTGCATCAGTATACCTGCATTGCGCTCATCATGCAGTCCTTTTGGTTTATCCTGATCGCACCTTGACAGTGCATCAGGTCGCTCACTTGAATCTCCAGATTGCCGTTTAATTTCAAAAATGAACTGTTGTAGAACATCGTTATATCTTACTTGTCGTTCATTTAAAAGTTTCTTCGACACGAAATAACTAAGGTTACGATGATCAGTCAGAATAGTAAAAGGCTTTGATGTTGACTTTAACTCTGCTTGCCACTCCTTCAAACATGAAATAATAGCTAGCATCTCTTTGTCATGAATTGGATAGTTAGCTTCCGTGCCTGACAATCTCCTTGAAAAGTATGCAACTGGACGAAGTTTTTTTTGGTTCATCTAGTTGAGACAAACAGCCCCCGATAGCATACCCTGAGCAGCCTGCTTCTAGTATCGTGTCTCGATCTGGATTCCACTGAGATAATACTGGCTTTGAGGCAAATATTTTTTTGAGCTTCTCAAATGCTGAGTTTTCCTCACTACCCCAACGCCACAATGACTGCTTTTTTGTCAAGTTTACTAGCGGAGCAACAATTTCAGAGAATTTATTTATGAAGCATCGGTAAAAATTAGCAAAACCTAAAAATGAACGCACACCTTTGACTGTCTTTGGAGCCTCCCATTCTAGAATAGCTTTTTATTTTGGCCGGATCAGTACTGATATTAGCGCCGGCTTCTATTAAAAATCCCAAGTATTTAACCTTTTGACATAAAAAATCACATTTATCAATATCTAGGTAAAGTCCCGCTTTTCCAAGGTTGCTTAAGATGCTTCAGACTGTTTTCCAGTGGTCCTTCCTGCTACCGTTTGTGTACACTAAAATATCGTCCATGTATGCTGTGGCATTTATATCAAGGTGTTCCCTAAGATGTTCGTTTATATACCTTTGAAAAGTTGCAGCGGCATTGATAAGTCCGAAAGGGGTTACCAACCACTCGAAAAGTCCCAGCCGACATCGAAATGCCGTCTTCCATTCGTCTCCTTCCTTGATACGTATATGATGAAAAAGCTGATTTAACGTCAAGCTTCGTGAACCATTTGGACTTCGAAAGTTGACGCAATGTCTCCTCAAATAATGGCAGTGGATATCGGTCAGGAACTGTTATTGCATTTAATCCGCGGTAGTCAACACAAAATCCAAGGCCACCATTTGCTTTCTTAGCGAACAATACAGGTGGCCGCCGCAGCTGATCCACTTGGTCTAATCCACCCCTTATTTAAAAGATCAGTTAGTGTTTTGCGTTATACTAGCAATTCTTCTCGTGACATATTGTATAATGGACCCCAAGGTGGTGTTGGTGCTTTTCCATTTTCTTCGCGCAAAACAATGGCATGATCGAGCTGTTCCCGAGAAGGAGGTAAATCATTGGCTCCACTATTATCTGCAAATAAACTTGCAAACTCTTTAACCTCGTCCGGTAGAAGATCGCGTGCTTTTTGTTCAGAGAGACGTGGCTTATTATGCAATGCTTTGCTTATGTCTTCAAGCGACGCCTTACATATTGGGACTGCTTTAGTTATTGATGCTATTTGTGCAATTGAAATTTTTCTTGGTCGTGCAATATTTTTCATCTTTTGGCGCCATTGCTTCACACTATATACTGATCCCCCGTCTCTTCGAAATTCCAATCTTTGTTCCTTTGAATGGATAATGGCATCCTGATCTTCTAGCCATTTTTTACCAAGAATTAATTAATGTGTGCTGTGAGGCACAATGTGTAACCACAACTTTGGGGTAAGGAAACCATCAAGGTCTATAGATACGAATGTAATTGCTTGTACAACCGGTTTATCTTCTGAATAAGATTCAGCAGTCTCCAAAGTTCTAGGTGTAGTAGGAATGCGCGGCAGTTTTAGTTTAGTTGCTAGGGTATCATCAATGATGCTACAACATAAACATCCATTGTTTACTAGGGATTGCACAGTAACGATATCATTTAATAATGCATTGACAAGGAATGGGTTTGTATTTAAGCTAACAACTTCATTACTAACTGCCATTTGCTCCCAGGCGCGACTCTGCCTAGGAGTTTTTAGTTTTCCGAGCCGGTATTTTCTTCATTTACAGTATACACAGATGGATCTATCTCTGGTAGCGATAACGAGTTTATATGAAGGTTCTTAGGCTTTTTAGCTGGCAACAAAGGACACCTACTTGTCACACACCCCTGCCGCTCGCATCGAAAGCATCGTCCTTCTTGCCTAAGTTTCTCAATCTGAGTTTTTGTTTTCCAAATTGCTCGTCGACGTTCCGTGTTGGTGATATTTGCCGCGTTTATACCACCCATTATAGTATCTCCTGAGGCATCGAGATCTCGGACTTGTCGAAGCTGAAATTTCTTTACTTCTTGGTCATTGGGCTCATGTTTCATGGCGTAATAAACATTATCATTACGCGAAGGTTGACCATCTCCCGTGACTTCTGTATGTCTGTGGTTCTGCCAGCCTCCGAACCGAATATCTACCATTTCTAATCGTGGGGCTATTTTGTTAACAATTTGAACCCATTCATGAAAATTATTATCTGATAATAAGTGATTTTCCAGCTAAAGCTGTAACCAGCTTCTTATTCAGGGCACTTTGAAGTATGGATATCTTATTATCATCTGGCCAGAAATCACCCCGAGTCTCGGTTAATTTATTCGACCAGGACGCATAGAAGTCAGGCCATCTCTGGTTTTCTTTCATCTTCATCGAATGAAGCTCTGTATTAGCCCGGGAGACTCTTGTTGAGTCCATATACAGCCTATCCAAGAATTCTATGAAATCTTCTGGGTCCCTTGTACTATGAACTCTACCATTTTCGTAAAAAGAGCCTGCCTTTATTCTTGCCGAGCTTTTGAAGGCATTATAAATAATTAAGAAAACTCTTGAATTATCATAGCCGAATAGGAGCCAGTCCATCCGAATCGTGTCCAAAACTGCAGCACGCCATGCAGGGTATTCGCCTCTGTTACCATGAAATTCAGGAAGCTTTGTTGGTTTAATATTGACATTTTCGTTTTGTGGCGGGTCTTTCTCTAATATCACCTTGCGAGTATTTGAAATATCACTGGTTTGTTTGTTAAGTAACTTCTGGAACCATTACTGGCTAACAAGCCGTTACATTGCCGAATTTATTGTTTTGGAACAATTTGTTGGTTTATTTGGAATTTTGACATTAACTGATAATCAAAGTGCTCTTGCACCTTCCAAGGGGACAAGCTCAACAAAGATGAAGCACATCGACGTCTCTTACCATTATGTAAGAAATTGTGTTAACGATAAAGAAGTTAGAATCGAATATATTCCGACAGATAAAATGCTTGCTGACTTTTTCACGAAACCCTTACCAAGTTCTAAACTTCGAGGTCTTCTCGACAAAATATTTTGAGATATTAAAACTTGTGACTTCCTAGTTACTGTGCTGAGGAGGAGTGTTGGAAATCTAGGCTGGTGCAGTTATTTCCTTTTATGGTTGAGCACATACAACTAGTGCATAACTATTTGTTAATGACAAAGCTTCTTTTACGTAAATTTCCTTTCTAACTTTTGTGATAACTTTATTAAAAAAGTTATCTACTGTTAATTCTTAGCTATTTATGCAGTCTTACGTTATTGTTTGATATCTTGTATAATAATGGGCCATGGGTTATTTTGCATATATGGGCAAGATTGTGTACAATAGTCATCTAACCTTTCTTGAGTACAATTTTTACTTTCTCTTGAAAAAGATGATTCGTCTTTTTTTCTTTATTCCGATATTCTTCGGGAACTTTGTCTTAATACTGATAAGTTCCAACAAGAAGATTAAATAGTAGTTGTCGATACATGTTGATTGATTCGACTTACCAATAATGTTTGAATTAGTATAACAAATCACTAATTCTAGTTGCTATGGCAACTATTGCCGCTACCCGGGTCGGGATTGTGTATATAATTGTATGTGTACGGTAGTAAACATTACGTCACATGTATTCACATGTAATCACATGTTGGAGCATGCATTTATATAGAAGTCTGATAGTAGTATAGAGAGGATAGAAAAAGAATGAATGAGAATATAAAGTAAACAATATCAAACACCTCAGGTCTTACCAACACTGATCAGTGTTGCGCGCGCACAGATCAGACCTAAGAAGAGAGATACTTTTATTCAGTCCCTCAGAAAGGCCTCTGTTTAATCGTATTTGCTAAGGGATATCAATTGAAACCGACCCCTCTTTTTGAAGAGGCCCTCGACTTTGACCGCTATCCAAGGAAACGACCCCTTTTTCTGAAAAGGCCCTCGCTTCTGCGTCCATCACGCACCAAACTTTCGAAATATCAATCATTGAGCAACTCAAACTCAAGAATGTCTGACAATCCTCCCAAAGGAAAGAACACAGAAGGTGTCACGACCCGAGCAAAAGCTAAAGCACTTCAAAAAGATATGGAAGTGAAAGAAGATATGCCCACGCCCAGTGATGCTCCTAGTCTAGCAGTGGATACAAACAATCCGTCTGAAAAACATTATCGCGACCTCACCTCCTATATTGCCAGAAAGGTTGACGAATACATCGCTTACAAATTCAAAGATGACGTCTTGTGGGAAGCATTTAGAGACGATTTCTCCAATGTATCTGAAGGAGATCTAAATTCTACCAGTGCCAACTCACTTCGATTACTCAGAACACATTTGCGCTCCCATGGTGTTTGGGTCCAATGGGATCGAAAGATATCTGTCTCTCGATCTATTTATCAAGCAATTGTCGAGGTCGAACCCAGAGATTGGAGTCGCGAAGAAGTTGAAAATTCCAATGAAACATTCAACTCAAATATCATCAGTCACTTAATGGGAACCATCCCAAAATATTCAAGTCAAAAACCTCAACCCGTTATACCCTCTATCAAAACCTTGTCCATTCAGCAAAATCGTCCTCCTGTAAGAGGAATCGCAGAATCTTCAAACCAATCCGATCAAAACCTACCAAATCCGTCAAACAATCTACTCAGACGAGCAACGCCACCAGAGAACCAGCCAATAATTCCATCTTCAACAGTTGTACCTACTGCACAGGAAACGATCTCAAGAATCGGAGGCTCCCAAATAGGCAGTAGAGAACTGACAGCCCTCGCCAAGCTCTATACATCTGACGAATACAAATATAGCGGTATCTCTACAAACTCTGTCGATAACCTAGATTACAAGTTCGCCATTTTTGGAGATTTCTGTAGAAAATCTGGAGTAACATCAACCATGCTCCCTGACGCTTTTTCAATTATGCTACGGGGTAGAGCGCTCCAATTCTACTTTACATCGTGTCAAAACAGAAATCTCTCCATACTCGAGATGTTTAATCTTGTAAAAGCTCAATTTGAAGGACAAGAACACAGGGACAATTTACTTAACGAATGGAACGAAATAACTTTACGCAAAACGTTCCTTCAAAATCCAGAGAAATCTCGAGCACAAAATCTAAAGGAAATGGTAGAAAAACTGCAGCAAATACAGTGTGGCCTAAGTATAGAGTTCCAATCAGAAGCTTCACTAAAGAACAAGATCAAAACAGCTTGTGCAGGCGTCCCTAGCTGTAGTTCCGCAATATTGATCCCCACAGATACACTTGCTGGACTTGTTAATAACCTGGCTACGGCCATCTCACACGATGATATTGTCAAAAAGGAAAACCTGGCCGAATCTGCAAATTCTTCAGCCTTCTTTACTGATAGAAAGTTTCATACTACGCCCAAAAACAATTCTATACATAATTCTAATTTCGAAAAATTTGCTCAGCAATCAAAAAAAAAAAAAATGCTTTGTTTGCAAGAAAGAAGGTTGCTGGTCAACTCGTCACACGGAAAAAGATCGACAATTAGCTAGACGAAGATTCGACAATAAAATTTCATCATATATATTAGACTATGAAGGAGAAGATAAAGAAGAGGACGAAACCCCCGACAACGATGAAGTAGACATCATGTTTCTGGAACTTAATGATGATTACGCAATAGAGAAAGAGCAGGAGAATTCCGAACTTTTCATCACTTCAATCGAAAAAATCCCTGTAAACTACGCCAGAGACTTTCACGAGACTTTATGTGATCAGAGTCTCCTTCATCGCATCACTCACAACGAACCTGCTTCTTATATCATCGAAGGTCGGTACTCCTCAGCTGAATTTTGTGGAATAATGTTAGATACGGGTGCAGCGTTGGTTTCAACAGCTGGTCATAGTCAAACAAAAGCCTACATTAAGCTTTTTGGTGGAAAAATTGACGTATCAACAGCTGGATCCATCCGAGCGCACTTTGGCATCGGTAACACTACATCAATTGGTTCAATCGATGTCACATCTCCTATTGGAAATGTTAAATTCCACGTTGTTAATGCCGAAACTCCATTTTTACTTTGCCTTCAGGATATGGACAAACTTGGGGTTGACTTAATAAACACCAGAGACGAAATTTTAAAGAATGGCAAGGTCATCTCAAAGGTTGTTGTTGTGAAATGACAATAGTAGAAGACAGGAGTATTATGAGGTACTAAGGTATTCCTTAGGAGCTGTTGTTCAATGAGGTGAATAATAATTAAGTATGTTATTTATATTTCTATTTAATTACTAAAGAAAGAGCTCTATATATCTATATACATACAAGGCCATGTAGAAGTTCCGTGTTAAGCTGGTACAATCTTCATACTTCTAGATGTTTCCATAGCGAAGTAGTGAAGCTACGAGAACTATGAAGATATTGATAGAATCTTGTAGATGTATTACAGATAGATTAGTAATACATGCCAGTTATTGTGGTCTCCACCAATTACGCTAATTAGTGACTTAATATGAACTTTACCATTTTAAGAGGAATAGTAAATGCAGTCATGTTACTGGTCTACTTTCGACACTTCCCCTCAGGACTGCATGATAAGAGCTGAAAGATGTTTATGTGTTTGTTTGGTTAGCTGCTTTGTTAATATGTCAGCTAAGTTATCCTTGGAAGATACATGTTGTATCTGGAAGGTCTTATTGGCATGTAATCTAATAAAGTGATATCTGATGTCAATATGTTTTGAACGTTGAGATATCATCTCTCTAAGGGAAAGTTTCAATGATCCATTTGAATCGGTGTAAAGAATAGGTTTATAATAATGGCCAATTTCTTTTAACGCATTAATAGTCCAAATCATGTGGCGTCCTGCCTCTGATAGCGCCATATATTCAGCCTCTGTCGTTGAAAGAGCAACAGTCTTTTGTTTACTTGAAGACCAACTGATAGTTGCTTCCCCTAAACGAAATAAATATCCAGAAAACGATTTTCGATCATCAATAGAGTTTCCATATGAGGAGTCTGAAAACCCATGAAGAATAGAGTCATTTTTGCGTGGGTAATAAAGGGTCCAGTCAGCCGTCCCTTTCAGATATCTTAAAACCCTTTTTGCAGCAGCTAAATGCAAATTATTAGGACAAGAGGAAAACTGAGAAAGAAGTGCAATTGTATGAGCTAAATCTGGCCGTGTGCCAATACAAACATACATTAAGGACCCAATTATCGATTGATATATCGTCGGATCTGGTATTTCTTCTTCAAGTTGTCCTTGTCGAAGCTGAGCCCCAGGGTCGAGAGGTGTAGCGATTGGATTACAATCTATCATACTAAACCGTTCTAAAACTTTGTTGATGTAAGCTTTTTGATTGAGCGAAATACCTCGGCTATTGATGTCGACTTGGATACCTAGAATAAAATGAGCAATACCTAGGTCTGTGCACTCAAAATTTGAGTGTAATTTCTTTTCTAACTCATCTAGTGCCTGGTTATTTGATCCAAACATCAGAATGTCATCAACATAGATAGCAAGATAAGCTTGCTTTTCGAAATTCATGAACACACACGGATCAAAATTTGCTGAAGTAAATCCTTCTTTATTTAGCGAAGAAGCTAAAGTTTCATACCAAATAAGGGGGGATTGCTTTAGGCCATAAATACTTTTACGAAGAAGATAACACTTTTGTGGCTCTTTGAAGCCATCAGGAATTTCCATGTAAATTTCTCGGTCAAGTTTTCCATATAGGAATGCCGACTTAACATCTAACTGTCTTGGTATCCAGCTATTGTGGGCTGCCAACGCAAGCAATAAGCGTAACGAATCATATCGTGCGACGGGTGCATAGGTTTCGTCATAATCCGTGCCAGGTTGTTGGGAGAAACCTTTAGCGACGAGACGAGCTTTGTAACGGTCCACTGAACCATCTGCCTTATGCTTAACTTTAAATACCCATTTGCTACCTACAATATTTTTATCTTTGGGTCGTGTTACAACATCCCAAGTGTGATTTTTTATAAGAGCATTCATTTCTTCTTCAACTGCTCTCCCCCACAACTCATGGTCGTCTGAGTTCATAGCTTGATTATATGTTTTTGGTTCAATTCTCACTGCAAAAGCTTGATATTTTTGAGTATTTGGCACCATATCCTTACCAGGATTGGCTGGTTTCCTCTCACGACTGCTTCTTCTTGGCAAATCTTTTCTAATTTCGTTTTTA
>CACM01000136.1:0-12795 GCA_000208805.1 Erysiphe pisi
TAGTCATGATATATGTTGCATTATTGAACATAATTATATTCCTACAAACAGTGATTGCCGTTTCCGGAAAATGCTGTTTTGGACACCAATTTTCAACACCCCTTCTCACTTTGTACCAAGTATACGAGTACATAAGTGATTTAATCTTGGTTTTGGGAGGCCTTTCGTGCAGATATCCGCCAGATTCTCATCTGATGGAATATGAAGCAAGAGAAGGGATCCATCTGCGACTTTTTCTCTAGTAAAGTGATATTTCATGTCAATATGCTTTGTAGCATCATTGATTTTGGGATTGTGGGCTAGGTCAATTGCGGCATTGTTATCGGTAAAGAGAGCAGTAGGTATATTTTTATCAACTAGTTGGTGAAGACCACGTACAATCCAGATGAATTGCTTTGCTGCAAGAGATAGTGCCATGTACTCAGCCTCACAAGTAGAAAGAGCAACGGTTCGCTGTTTGCGGCATCTCCAGCAGATAGTGGATTCACCAAGTTGAAATAAATAGCCAGCAAAGCTTCTTCTAGTATCGAGACAATTTCCGAAAGACGCATCACAATAACCATTTAGTACCAGGGGAGATTCAAGTTTATAAGTCAGCTTGTAATTCATTGTCCCCTTGAGGTACCGTAATACTCTTTTAACTATACTAAGATGAGTGATAGATGGATCTGAGTTATATTGTGAGAGGTGAGAGATGGTGTATGCAAGGTCAGGTCTTGTAGCAGAAACGATATACATGATAGATCCGATTATTTGCTGATACAAGGTGGCATTTGCCCTAGTTTCTCCATCTACCGCCGACTTAAGTCGTTGGTTAGGATCGATGGGAATGGAAACTGGGTTACAAGCTTGCATAGAGAATCGGGTCAGGACTCTATCAATATAGGCGGTCTGAGACAATGTGATACTTGCATTATTGTACTCGATTTGTATTCCCAGTAACCAATGGAGAGTTCCTAAATCATTAACTTTAAATTCAGTTTTGAAATGGTTCACTACTTCGTCCATGAGGTTACCTTGTTCACCAAATAGTACAATATCATCCACATAAACCGCTATGATCAATTTGCCTGTGCTATGGAGAAAGATACAGGGATCAATGTGGGAAGAAGAAAATCCAAAAGGAATAATATGATCAGCCAGCCTGAAATACCATGCCCTTGGTGWWTGCATCAATCCGTAGATACTCTTCTTTAGTCGTGCAACATGGTTAACTTGCCTGTACCCATCAGGGAGTTCCATGAAAATTTCTTCATTTAAGATTCCATATAAAAACGCGGTTTTTATGTCCAACTGTCTTGGTCTCCAATTTTTAGACGCCGAAAT
This sequence comes from Erysiphe pisi, assembly GCA_000208805.1. NCBI lineage: Eukaryota > Fungi > Ascomycota > Leotiomycetes > Helotiales > Erysiphaceae > Erysiphe > Erysiphe pisi. The sequence continues at coordinate 1,327 of CACM01000136.1, forward strand.
CGCTAAGAGTATTCGTAGTGAATCGAATCGCACAACTGGAGCAAAGGTTTCGTCGTAGTCGAGACCAGGAATTTGTGAAAATCCTTTTGCGACATACCTTGCTTTATATCTTTCTACTTCCCCGTGGGCATCTCTTTTAATTTTGCATACCCATTTACCGCCAACAACTTTCCGTCCCACAGGTCGTGGAACAACATCCCAAACATCATTATCTTTTAGAGATGACATTTCTTCTTCAAATGCTATTTTCCAATGATCCCAATCAGATGAGGCTGTAGCATCATTATATGATTTGGGTTCTGAATCGTCATAAATGTTTACCATAGCTAATTCTTGACCATCGTTACTAACAGAATTTTGCGATGCGGGTTGAGGTAGGGCACGAGAAGTTTTCCACCATTCCCCCGTTATCGTGTCATCGAAAGTCCGAGGACGTATTGTGCGTCTTGGTCTAGAACTTAGAGATTCATTTTGAGATTCAGTTGGTAAAATGTTTTGAGGAGACGTGGTGGTTATTGGTAGGCTTGTAGTAGAGATATTAGTTGGCATTAAAGACTCTTGCGATGCGGATGGAACACTATGATATGGATCTTGATGAGAAAGTTCTTGTTCCTGCCCATTATTTGTTGAATTCATCAATAAGGTCAGATTTGTATTAGATTCTGAAACTTTTGAAGAATTAAAACTTTGATGGGAAACATGAGTAGGATCGATGTATGATATACTACTAGAGTAAGGGGGAAATTTGATATCAGCCGACACAACTATATGTTTTTTAGCAGGAATAAAGATACGATATTGATGGTTGACTTTTGTGTATCCAACGAATACACCTTTTTCTGCTCTTGGAAGAAGTTTGCTGCCTGATGGTCGCTTGGCCACAGGAATATGCACATAACATTCACGTCCAAAAGGCTGAAGGTGAAGAATTGAGGGTTTTTGACCATGAAAGGCTTCATACGGAGTCTGTCCATCAACAGAGCCGTGTACTTGACGGTTTTTAGTATAGACAAATGTTTGTACTGCTTCGGCCCAAAGTCGTTTTTCTTTTAATTGTAGAAGCATAGCACGTATTCCTTCGCCTATTGAGCGATTTAGTCTTTCAGCAACACCGTTAGATTCTGGAGAGTAAGGTGGAGTCAAATGATGACTGATCCCCTTCTGAGCAAAGAATTTAGAAAGCGTTAGTGAAGTATATTCACCACCATTGTCTGATCTGAATGATTTGGGTTGACAGCCGTATTGAGTTACGATTAAATTAATTAAATCAATGGTGGACTGAGCCGCATCAGATTTAGTTTTAATGAATCGGACCCATGAGTACCGCGTAGTGTCATCCACAAAACTAATATAGTATAGTGAATTGCCAAATGATGGAACCGGGAACGGTCCACAGAGGTCAGAGTGAATATATTCGCCTTTTTCTGATGCTCGTGATCTCGAAGGATTTGGTGTTGAATGAAAGGACTTTGAAAAGCTGCAATCTTCACAATGAAAGTCTTTGGGGGGTTTGGGAATAATATTTTGATTCTTGATGAGTTTCTCTGTCATTGAAATCGAGGAGGGAGATGAATGACAAAGTGCTTTATGCCAGAAATCAAAAGTCATGCAGGCAAAATCATTGTTCACTGAAGATTCCAGGACTACTGGTAGCGGACCGTTAAAGTGTGCCTCTAATAAGGTTTTATTATCTTTTTTTGCTAAAATTACCTTTTCAAAGGCATGAAGCTCGTAACCCTTTAAGCTTAATTTTTTGCCATGAAATGAGAGGTAAATTCAACTCTGGTACATACAAAACATTGTTTAAACAAAATGTAGAATTTGACCCATCTGATAATTTGCAAGTTATGATAACAGTTCCTTTCCCTTCAACTGACATGCTCGCCCCAGAGCTTGACGTTACAAGTCCGGAACATACTGAGAGATGTTGGAAGCGTTCTGGATAAGGACACATATGAGATGTTGCACAAGTATCAAAATAGAAGGGGGAACAATTAACATTTGGTGTTTCATTGATGGTTGCATTCGCCAGCTCCTGGTTGCCACTACTTTTGAGATGCTGTCTCCTACTTTCTTTGAGTCTTGGGCAATGCTGCCATCCGTGGTTCATATTACTAGAGGGAAAATTCCTTTTGCAATATGAACAAACTTTTGGTTTATTGATCCTATTAGACTTATGTGAAGGAGCTTTACCTTTTGGTACATGAGTAATGAGAGCTACTTCGGAAGGAGTTTCATAGTCAGTGTCTAAGAGACGTTGCTTGACTTCATCAAAGGTGAGATCACCTTTAGTTGTTAAGTTATCGACAACGTTCTTGAGATGACGACTGAGAAAGCCTAGAAGAAAGTCTCTTTTGGTTTTATCATGATCAAGGAATCTAGCAAAGAGTTGACGATGCTCGTCTGCTGAACCACTTGCTAACTTAGAGAGCCTGAAATATTCAGACTCGAAGTTATCAAGAAAGTTTGAAATGGGCAGAGAGGGATCGTATTTGGTGGCAATCTGAGAGAAAGATCCAAGTTGAAAGACAAGGGCATATACAGTGTTTCTTTGGTATTGAGTTTGCAAATATGTCCATAGGAGGTTTGGGACTTATATCTGAATCAGAGTCTTCAGTTTATCAGAACTCAACACCTGAGTAAAGATAGTGATGGCAAAGTTGACCAAAGAATTAAATGCAGCCATTTCTTCAACTGAATAGTTCTCTTCGGGTTTTCTTCCTTCTAGCACTACTTCCCCTAATTGCTGACTATGCCATATAGCCTCCATTGTTATTGACCAAATTTCGTAATTATCTCTGCCTGTAAGCTTTGGAACGTTCATGAGGTTGAGCGGCCGATTGAAGCTTGCATTGTTTCGAGAAACAAAGAAAGTGGTTGGGGACATGGAAGCCATTGGTAATAGATTGAATCTGTTAGAAACAAATTCGTGAGCAAGATACACAAAGTAGTGAGAGAACTTAAAGTTGGAAGTGTGATGAAATCAGACGCTTTTTTAGCACCGGGTCATAACCTGTTAGAAATTGAGGAATGATAATAAGCGATGAGCTGTTAGGCTAAGAGATTTATATCACGTAGAAGAAAAATTGCAGAATTGGAACTGTAAAGAGTCTGTAATCTGAGGTTGGCTTGGAGTTGTTGATTACTCCAAGTCAGATGCAGAGTGCTATCTATTTTCCTTCCTTTTTCTTATGAATTTTCATCAAAAAATGAGCGGATGGTCCGAGCTTACCCCATCAAAATCGCCATTTTTCGCTGCTTCCAGCGCTCATAGCCAGCGCCACGTACGTCGGAGCGAGCTGAGAATAAAATTTTCCATGTCGCCGTAGAGTTAAATCACACATATCTAATTTTCAGCGATTTTGAAGCTGGTCGCCGTTTTGCCCTCGCCCTCTGATTGGCTGGTTTCGATCATGAGCGGAAAAGTGGGGACCATTTGAGCGGATAAAGCAAGTGTTCCTGCTGATAAGGAATCGTCGTCCCACACGATAAGAAAACGCCGACCACCGACATGTCGTTTACAGAGCCAATGGTATGGCCAGTATGGGGAGACAGTCTCTTATGTCGTTCGCTTCAACTTAGCAAAACTTGAGAAATCCTATGTGTACATCAAATTACGAGTGAGATATTTCTCTACTGTGGTAGATGCAACCATCTACAGCCTCATATTCCGCAAATTCATTAACAATAGTCTGAACTGTACCTCGCTTAGCGCCATGAAACCCTTACATTCTTTCTCAACAGTAAAAAGCTGACAATATGAAGAGGGTAGTTCTTGAGTATGTAGCCATGAAGCTATGCCACTGTTACAGTGTTACTCATGATCAACTTTTCTTTTTATACCCTGATGTCACGGATTCTATTTGTACATATTACTATGAAGCATAATCGCTTTTACTTCTCAAAAATTCTTTCTTTGAACATTATAATCTACCGAAGGAAATCAAAACACTGGATTATCCAGACATGTTTTCAGCGCTCTGTTAATATTTCTCGCGCTAAGTGTGTTTAATTCTGGTAAAAGTAAATCAAGCCTCACCTGTCTCAAGTGACGTAAGGGCTCAGGCTACTAAGTTTTACCTTGGCAAAATGGGTCCGTATGGTCTGGCAGCATAGTTATCGCTGATTTCGCTACAAAATGACGTTAAACATCAATTGTTGTCGCCCATACCCCACAACTTTGTTAAGACATTTGAGTTAGTGTTGCTAGAGGATGTAAACTATAAGAAGCTGTATTTCACCCAGAGACATGACACATTATTTAACCTACCTATTTCCCTAACAATATCCACCTTATCAATCAATCTATCAACAGTCAACCTATATTGTATTTATATCCTACTTATATTCTAACTATACCTATAACTTTGTCATAAACACTTTAAAGTACCGCCCATAACTCAAAATGGCTGACACTATATCCATGAAATATTGCTCAAAATGTAAAATGAATCGTTCACCAACTTTGTTTGCGCACCCATCGCGTGTAGTCCCTTATAAGACATGTTGTGATTGTCGTTCACGTCAACGCTCTCGACGCCATCGTCCGCTTTTCCAAGCACGGCCAGCCTTAGCAGAAACCGCTCTTAGTAACGGTATGCTGCAGCACAAATTGGACCGTATCTCAAAACTGATATTTCGATAATAGCCTCTGGTACTGGTAACTTTACTACAGATGATGCCGATGAAAATCAGACAACTGAACATGTCAGGATTGAAAGTAGGCTCAAATCTATGTTTTGAAATTGAAAACTGACCAATATATAGGACAACACGTTGAGGCTGAAGGTAATACTAATACTAATACCAATGACATGATTGACCCAGAGATAAGAGGTAGCTAACTCTACCTTGATTTGTGCATTATGCGAAGCAACTGACCGATGATAGAGCAAATTATTGCTCCTGTGGGTGAAAATAACATGCAGGTAATCGAAGAAGGATTAAGAGGTTTGAAATTCCTCAACTTCGCTAATGTCGTCGCGTATCTAACTTATGGAAAGAACAAATAGACGAAGCAAACACAAATGTCATACGCGAGCAGGATATACTTGTGAATAGAAGAGGTTAGTCATCCTTGCGTCCAAAATTGTTAAACAAGGTAATTAACAAATACCCAGCATCTCACCGAATGCCATATTGGAATGTGCCCCTGCCTCCGCTCCGCTCTGCACCTGCTGTTTATATTAGTAAATATAATCAGAATATGCAAACACACAATTTAGGTCATCGCACAAGCATTTGTCCTTCGTGTAAAGCATTACATTGGGTCCAAGAACGTGTTCATTCGTCATCGATTGCTAATCCCCGATTTCAAACATGTTGCAAGGAAGGTCAGGTGGTCCTTGACGCGATCCCAGATCCTCCTGAAGTCTTAAGATGGCTGTGGACGTCTGAGCAGCGTGAGGCAAAAGAGTTTCGTCGTAATTCTCGAAGTTATAATCGAGCGTTTGCATTCACATCTTTTAACTATACAGCAGATAAGAGACTGGAAGAAAGAGGCATTCGTGGAGGGATCAGAAGCTTCTCAATTCATGGTCAAATATATCATCAGACAGGTGGCGCATTAAGGCAGGGTGCTGTGCCGTCCTATGCCCAATTGTATTTTGTTGAGCCGAAMGTAGCCAACGAAATGAGAACTGCAGCATCTAACCTCAATTCTAGATTGGTGAGTGAAATTTCTGAGATGATAGAGCAGACCAATCCGTTTATTAGATACTACCGTACAGCACACGATTCACTTAGAACTACTAATGTGGAAGAGGCACAACGGGTTATTCTTAATCCTCAGATTAGGCTGGTGATGGAAAGAGGAACCGATAGACGACGATATAATCTGCCAACAGCCCAAGAGATTGCGGTGGTGATTCCAGACGAAGTAGAAAGCGATAATAGAGACATTGTTCTCTTTTCACGCAACGATGATGGCTCACTATCCCATCAATTTCAGTACATACATCGTAGTCATCCCGCTTACCTGCCGCTACACTATGTCCTTTTTTTATCCCCTATGGAAATCCTGGGTACCGCTGGTCAATACCACTAGCTACATCGGACCAGAGAGTACGAGGTAACGACACACATTATGAAGAGCCTCAAGTTGAAAATTCCCGCGGAAAAGTTTCGGCTCGACTATTTTATCGCTATCATTTATTCTCACGGTTAGACCCCGCGACAGGATCTGTTAAATTTAATAGTTTAATTCATGGCGAAATGTTGTTTCAACAGCTATGTTGCGACATGTATGCATGTGTCGACGATGCCATTCTTAATTGGCACAGACAAAACCAAGACACGATTCGCTCTGATATATATTGTGGAGCTATTGATGCGTTAAGACATGAATATGATACTCAAATAATTGGCAAGCCGGTGATTTTAGCTGCGTCATACGTTGGCGGTGATAGGCACATGACAAAATGTTTCCAAGTGCGTACACTCTTCTTCACATCTTTTATTTTATTATCATGGTCAATTATGAACTCCAAATACTTTTATTGCTGACCGTCTCTTCACTTCGAACGAACATTTGTTATTTAACTATTTCAGGAACTTGACTCAAACTTGCTGATGGTCAAAATAGAATGCAATGGCCATCACTCGAGCATTGGGCAATCCTTCTCTTTTTATAACTTTCACGGCTAACCCATCTTGGTCGGAAATTCTTTCTCAACTTCAACACAATCAGTCCCCAAATTCTCGACCAGACCTATTAGCAATAACTTTTAAATTAAAACTTGATGGCTTACTTCATGATCTGAAGGAAAGAAACATCTTTGGGAGGAGCATCGGCGATTCTCTTAGCATTGAATATCAAAAGAGAGGTCTCCCCCATGCTCATATCATATTACATCTTTACCGAGATGATGTTCCTCGCACAGTTGACCAGATTGATGAATTAGTATGTGCCCAAATGCCTACAAATGACCCAGAACTTGCTGCTTTTGTTAAAACTCACTTAACCCATGGCCGCTGTGGTCCTGATTTCCCAGATGCCCCCTGTATGCGGGATGGGAAGTGCCCAAAGGGATTTCCTAAGAGGTGGTGTGAAAGAACGATTTTAGTTGAGAATTCCTACCCAGAGTATGCAAGACCAAATAATGGAGTGACTTGGGGCACGGATCGCTTCATGTTCGACAATCGCTGGGTGGTTCCTTTTAACTCTTACTTAACTAAGAAATACACTGCCCACATAAACGTTGAAATAGCCCATGGAATACAAGCTATCTAATATCTCGCAAAGTACGTCTACAAAGGGTCGGATCGTGCGTCACTAGCACTTCAAGATGAGTACGATGAAATATCTCTGACACTACAGGGCCGTTATATCGGACCTGTACAGGCCATATGGCGACTATTAAGATATTCCACACACGAAGAAAGACCAGCAGTAATGCTGCTGCCATTTCACCTCGAGGGGCGATATCGGGTATCATTTGCAGATACAATGACTCGAGAGCAGGTAGCAATTGCGATACAAACTCAATCATCGGTCTTCCTTGATTGGATGAAATACAATGATGCTAATACTGATGGGCGAGATCTGGTATTTTGTGATTTCCCATTGTACTATACCCATCATAAGATGAGAGGCTGGCAAAAGCGAAAGAAGGGAAAAACAATTGGAAGGTTACCAATGGCGGTTCCAAAACAGGGTGAGCACTTCTACCTACGAATTCTCCTGACAATTAAACCAGGTGCGAGGTCGTACCGAGATCTGTATACTATCAATGGTATTTTTTACGAGTATCCGTTTGCTGCGTGCCGCGCAATGGGCCTAACCTTTGATGATTCCGAGTGGAGGTACTTATTTGATGAAGTGAAACATATATCAAAAGCCTCCTCCCTCCGACGAACTTTTGCGGCTTCATTACATCATGCTATAGTTCACGACCCTCAAAAGTTGTGGGATCGTTTTAAGATTGCATTTACTGATGATTGTTTATGGCGGATATTGCGTCTTGGTGAGAGTCTTTGCTTACCTCCATCAGACTGGTCTGAAGAAAGACGTCGGTTTGATTATGGACTCTGGTTGTTGGGGGATAATTTAAGGGACCTGGGTATGGACTGGGGCACTGCTCGATTGATTGGTCCAGTGCATATCTGGCAGACACAAGAACGAAATTCTCTGTTAGAAGATGCTTTGAATTTTGACCAAGAGGCGGAATCAAGGTGTCATGAATCTTCGGTTGGGGCTTTTTCGCCCGGTCAAAGGGCTGCATATAATACGATTACTGACAGTATCGATAATGGGGGAGAGCCTAATACTTTCTTTCTTCAAGGCCCTGCTGGTACGGGTAAGACCTTTCTGTATAGAACTTTATGTAATCGCTATCGTTCGCTTGGCAAAGTTGTCCTCTGCGTGGCTTCATGCGGGATTGCGGCGTCACTGCTACCAAGTGGTAGAACTGCTCATTCCCAGTTCCGTATACCGTTAGATTGTACTGATAGCTCAACCTGTAATGTTGGTGGACAATCTGATCTTGCTTCTCTGTTGAGACAGACGACACTTATAATCTGGGATAAAGTAACGATGCAGATGAAGCATCATTTCAGTGCGGTGGATAAGCTACTCCGGGATATAACGGGGAAAAAGACACAGCTCTTTGGCGGTGTTCCGGTACTTCTAGGGGGCGATTTCGCTCAAATTCTGCCGGTGGTGGAAGGAGGTGGAAGGGAGGAGATTACCAACGCCTGCGTTCGGTATTGGTCGAAGTGGTCGAATATTACGCCACTTTTTCTCACTGAGAATATGCGAGTGGTGAATAGTGAGGAAAATCAGCGCTTTGCCGACTGGTTATCCAGTCTATCTTATACGCCAGAATTGTATGGGGATATTGAAATTCCTGGCTGGATTAAGACAACAGATGATAGGAAGGTGTTCGAGAATTTGTGTACCCAGAGCAGCTTCTTCAGACCAATGATACGTCTATGTTTCGAGATCGGGCAATCTTGGCCTCTACTATTGAATCTGTTGATGGATTTAATAGTGAGATTGTAGGACTCCGTGCTGTGCAATCACAAGATTATTACGCCTGCGATGAGGTCAAAGATGATAATTCGGGTCAGATAAGTGATTACACTCCAGAGTATTTGCGAACTTTGGTGCCAAAAGGTCTTCCTCATGGTATACTCAAATTGCAAGTTGGTATGCCGGTCATGTTGTTACGCAATTACTATCCCAAACATGGCCTCTGCAATGGAACCAGGTTAATTATAACCAGTCTTTTCAATTTTTGCGTCAAAGGACATATAGCATCTTAGGATCCTCGCTATAATGGAAAGAAACACATAATTTCATGCATCATGCTATTCTCAAGTAAACATCTCCCATTCACCCTTACTCGAAAACAGTTACCTCTTCGACCCTGCTTCTCCATGACAATTAATAAATCTCAAGGTCAGACACTGCAACGTGTAGGAGTCGATTTAACTAATCCGGTATTTTCACACGGCCAATTTTATGTGGCTATGTCAAGAGTGACCGATGTAAATAATCTTATTGTCTTTTTGCCATCTAGGACCAAAAAAACGAGARATGTTGTATATCAAGAGGTTTTGTTGCGACCTCCTGTATCAGCTTGAACAGATGTAAAAAAACTTAGATTCAATAATAAAGCGCTATGGGTTGAGCGAGAAATGTGAACTCTATTGGTAAGCTCTTTCAATGTTGACATATTTAGTATCTGAATCTAATTAATCAAAGGCTGCATAATAAGTAAATAGAGCAAATTTTGCCGATTTAAAAAATGTTTAACTTGATCCTTATCCACCCAGTGAAACGTGTGTCCTTCTTCACAACCTAGCTTCAAGCAGCTTCTACATGAGGAGTAGCGCTTTAGCGAAACCGGTAGAATATCTGGGCGGGCGATGGTCTGTAAGTCGGTAACGTGGATCTGTACGTGTATTTCATCGTTGTTTAGATAAGCAACCTCTATAGGAAAATTTACCTGCCCTGTTGTAGACCGCGGCGAGTTGAGCAAAATGAGTAAATTCCAAGGGTGAGTCGTTCACTGTTGTTTGTTTAGTCGGTACGATTCTAACCTACAAAGTTTGTAATATGTTTATATTATTTACTACTTATATGTAGCCTCTAATTGGTTAAATCGGCTATGGTAACTCCAAGTAATATTGATTAGTAGTTATATATCAATGGGCCTAGATATTAAAAGTAATTGGGTATTTGTTTAGTTATTAACGAGTTATTAACGATTGGCGATTGTAATTTAAATACTTTGCTGTCCTCTTAATATAACCTTAATTAGTTATATAGCGAAGTATTGATATTATCATCTAACACAGAGGTCTTGATATTCGTACTGTGGGTTTTGCATAGGGATCTATAGTGATGCAACCGAAGCTACTTGGTCTAGCCCCACTAATATTTTCCTATCGCTAACCATCATGATCAAATGAACTATCCACAGTTTTAAGATGTAAGTAGTCCGCTTCAAAGTAATAGTTTTCACCAGTCAGTTGACATTCACATCGCTAGCACCCTCGGTGTCCGAGGGGGCCATAAATCTAGTCCTCTTCCTAATGCAAATACATCAAAAAATCTGCTCTAGCGAGTTCGGGTGGTCCGTGCGACCCCACCAAAATGGGTTTTTTGCGATTTTCGAGCGCCCGCCACAACGGCGCTGTTGGGTGTGGTGGATTATAGAGTAGATTTTTGGTATCGCCGTAGAGTTAAATAATATATATGTAATTTTGAAGCAATTCAGAGCAGGTTGGTGAAAAAAAGTGGGTTTTTTCAACGCCTCTCATTGGCTGCGTGAAATTTTCGACGCTAAAAAGTCCGAACACGTTATAACAGTCGAAAAAAAGTCCGGAACACGGTAATACGATGTGTACCAGGGGGAAAAGCCAATAGAAAAGCACAGTTCGTCATAACGAATCGCACAATTCAATTTCGAAAATTAACTACTTCTTATAGCACAGTTGAAATTTTAAGATGATGTAATAGTCTGCTCGCTTAAGTTTTAAGATTTTATATTTCGCTCTACAATAATTTCTTCGTTACGTCTACTAACGCCAGACCTTTACAAATAAATGCTCTCTTCTTCAAGTCATAAATCACGGCGCACGTCTTTAATTATATATATATATGAATTTTGAAGAACTTTGTCGAAACCGAATTTGAAGTTAGAAAGGAACTGAGAAGAAGAAAGGAACTGTCGACGTCATCGCAAGAAACAGAAAAAAAGAAAACGACCGGAGAACACTTTCGGAGTGGAGGTCCGCCTATTGCAGAAGAAACGCCGATTTCTTCGCTATGACCACCCTTTCAACTTGGGTCGTTCATTTTYYACATTGCTTATCAGCTATTTGGTAAATTTGAAGGTGTAAGGCGCAGGGAAGAAGGGCGGATACGCTCACGTCATCGCTTGCGCCCAAAACGGAAGAAAGCGGCCGTAGGTTGCTTTCGGAGTGCAGGTCCGCAGGCGATGGCGGAGGGGTAGACTACTT
>CACM01000134.1:0-12654 GCA_000208805.1 Erysiphe pisi
ATGATGAACATGTGTACATATAGCTTTGTTTGCCGCTACTTAATTAATACTATATAGAAACCATTCTTATCAATTACATACATATAACAAATTCATAAACTCATACTCTTTAAATACATTCCCATCCCTTACGTCCTACTTTACGTTAGTACCATTGCACTATTTCTTAACTCATAATCGTAACAGGTTATGAGCCCGGCGCTCTCCTGTGACTAAATATCAGAGGTGCTAATAAGAAACTAGCAACATGGCTAATGATAAAAGCATCGTAATCCTTGAAAATGGAGTCTCTTTTATCCAATGGAGAGCAGCACTACAAGCCAAATTAGCTCGCAGAAACGTGCTTGGTCACGTGTTTCACAATATTACAGGGATAAGACCTGCAATTATGCCAAGAGATCCCAGTCAAACCAATCCAAACGCGATGAACACTGAAGAAATCAACGCGCAGTACGTGCAACGACTGGAACAATGGATACTCAACGAAATTGAAGCGAAAAACATCATTATATCTCGACTCACCTATGCCCAATGCCCACACTCTTGTGAACATGTGACTGCTAAGCAGTTATACGATAACATCGCCGGTACTAGACAAGAGACAGCGACAGCACCATATGTCGCAGCACTAGAGTCCTTCTTACAGGTAAGGTTTAAGAGTAAAGCTGATGAATATATCGATACATTCCTTGCAGCACTTCAGAGTCTAAACAATGCTGCCGATGCATTCGAAAGTTCAAATAATAACGAAAATGTCCACTCAGTGAATAAGGGACTCGCAGCTGCAATGTTCGTCCTGGGAACCAAAAATGTGGACTGGCTCGCAATTTGGCGAGAAACAAAGGTGTACGACGCGAATAATCAATTTAATTCCTTGCAATCCATGATGTCTTCACTACGAGCATTGGCAGGGAACCAAGCACAGCATACCAATATGGTATACGCTGCAACCGGTTCGCCTGACCACGACTTGGATCCGGATGCGTACTGTAAGAAATGTCGACACAAACACAGAAACAAGGATTGCTTCATACAGCATCCAGAGCTGAAAAAGAGAAGGGGCAACAAGCAAAATCAGGATAAGGGAAAGGGTGCTGCTGCAACAGTAGATATAGACGAAGATAGCATCTTAGTAGCTACAGCTCGTGAGAATATAAACCCTACAATCTATGATACCGGTGCATCGCACCATTTTGTGTCCCAAAAGAACTTTTTTAGTGATCTTAAACCGTCCTCCAAACCGTTCACATTTGACCAAGCAGTTGGAGCGGCATCCTTGCAACAACAAGGCAACGCACAACTGAAATTTGGAAATATTGTATTTGATTTACATGATGCCCTTTATTCTCCTAGCTCTTCTTGCAATATTGTATCAGCTGGAAGACTTCAAAGATTGTCAAACATTTTTGCTGACTATGGTATCTCACAATTAATCCAGGCCCAAGACGGAAAACCTCACAAAACAGTAGCCAACCTCGTTCGCAAAAATGATGTGTACTTTATACATCCTCTCGATACGAAAATCACAACAATACTTTCACCAACTATAGCCGCACCAAGTATTGCAAGAACCCCACGTGCAAACGCTCAGCGATGGCACGAAAGACTAGGACATGTAGGTCAAAATATACTTAAGAAGACTGCCGAATGCTCCAAAGGTCTTGAAGGAATCAATATGAGTGATCTAACCACATGTGAAACTTGCCATCTAAGCAAGGCCCAAAGGTTTGTTTCTAGGGAACCAAGACTAATACCTAATGAACCACTAGATGAAATTTTCATAGATACAGTTGGTAAAATCACAGCAGCCATTAATGGAGAACAATACGCAGTGATAATCACGGATGCTAAAACACGAATGCGTTGGGCAATCACCACTAAAACGAAAGATCTAATCGCACCTCTCCTTATAAAGTGGATAGAGGACCAAAACCGTCAATATGGCAGGAGAGTTCGCACAATCTTTAGAGACGGAGGCTCAGAATTTCTCCGGATCAAAGCTCACTGTGATCATTATGGAATACGCACCGAAATCTCAGCTCCTGACACACCAGAACAAAATGGAGTGTCAGAATCATCTAATAAGGTCATTCTGAGAAATGCACGTTCAATGCTCATTGATGCAGGTATGCCTACTCAATTTTGGCCATGGGCAGTTCAACATTCGTGCTTCATCACCAACAGGTTGTATTGTACACGAACCAAGAAAATTCCACTTATCGACTTTTTGCAAAGCCTCAATCAACCACATGTAGACAAGATTGATTTTAGCAACCTACCACGGTTTGGCTGTAGAGCCTATAAATTAATTAGTCTCAAGCCAGGGAAGTTTGAACCAAGAGCTGTGAAAGGCTGGTTCTTAGGGTTTCAACCAAACACAAACAAAAACTATATCATATATCACCCTCAACATACACCCTCTCAGGGATACAAATGGATAATGAGTTTCACACCCCATGTAACCTTCAATGAAGATGTCATGTTTTGCGAAAAATCCGAACATCAGAGTCAATATCAATCCTCCGATTCTCATAACTCCACTCTAAACTTCCCATCTCCAAACTATCAAGCAAACATACCACTAACCGCGATAGGTCAACCTGCTCCACAGGTTGAGGAGGAGCATGAACCACACCCATTAGAAGATAATGTCGCTACTGACCATCAAGTACCCCCATCAGAAGATATCACCACTGAACTATCTCAATCACAAGATATTATCAACGATCTAATTTCACATGAAACTACCCCTATAACTTCACCAATAATTTCTCCCACTCATCCAATCGCAACAGAAAGTAATCCACTGCTACCAAGAGAGGCTCAAAATCCCTCACAACCAGCATCAATAATAGATGAGTTTTCAATTGCAGAGCTAACAGCACCTTCGTCACCTACACAACCAACACAGCTTCAGTTATGCTACCCTTTACCAAACGATGACCAAATACAATCCCATGACGAAGAAGTACTTCCTTATCAGCTAGACATACACCACCAGCAAGATAAACCCAGCATTGAGAATAACATAACAGATATTATCAACATCACTGAACAGCCAACATCTCAGGGGGAGCAACGTCTAGAAGAAATAGAATCGGATACAAATGATGAACCTCTTGACTTCCTCATGACAGGTTGGGAACCCCTACCTCCCCTTGCAGGTCAGAAACGTCCACACTCGCCTGAAAACGAAATAGTAAAAACAAGAAGTGGCAGGAAGGTTAAAAAATACGATTATAGTCTATTGCACCATGGAAGAATGGCCCACGCATTATCGGAACCTTCAACATGGGAAGAAGCAATCACAAGTCCAGAAGCTACACAATGGAAAATTGCAGCTGCAGAAGAGTTTCGCTCTCTTAAAGATACAGGGACTATCGACATCATACCACGCCACAAGCTTCCCAAAGGCCGAAAACCAATGAAATGCAAATGGGTCTTCAAGAAAAAGTATAACGCAGACGGCAGCGTTGACAGATGGAAAGCTCGTTGCACGGCAAAAGGTTTCACCCAAAGACAGGGTATTGACTATCAAGAAACCTTTGCTCCCACTCCAAGGCCTGAGACTGGAACAATTATGCTTGCAATTGCACACCAACTAGGCTGGCATAGAAGACAAGGAGATGTTCCAACTGCATTCCTCAATCCTGATATAGACATCGATCTCTACATGGAAATGCCACAAGGATTCAAAAAGGAGAATCACATCATTCGCCTTCGAAAAGGCCTATACGGTCTAAAGCAAGCTGCGGCGCTTTGGTATGACCATGCTAAAGCAACTCTCGCCGAGCTAGGTCTCTTTCCGACAATCTCTGACGTATGTTTGTACACAAATATAACAAAAGACTTATTCATCATAATGTATGTAGATGATTTTCAAATCATGGGCCCTGACCTTCATAAAATTGAATACATCATGAAGGCGTTACATAAAAAATATAAATTAAAATTAGTCAAAACTAACCTCTTCTTGGGTATTCATATCAGTAACCCAACTGAAGATACTCTCGTACTATCCCAAGGTCAGTACGCACGTACGTTGATTTCTAGACACGGCTTAGCAGATTGTAAACCAGCTATCTCACCACTCGAACGTCTATTAGAGCCGAGTCTACAAAAGTGTAGTTCACAAGAAAGGACCGAATATAATTCTATTATTGGTGGTCTTCAATACCTGGCCAACCATACACGACCAGATATTACATTCTCAGTAAACCACTTGGCGAGGTTTTTGATCAACCCAGGAGTTGAGCATACTCAAGCAGCACTTAGGATATTGAGATACCTTTCAAAAGATCCAGATCGAGGTATCATATTCACCCGATCTAAATGTAAACCAACACTTGAGGCATACACAGATGCGGACTTTGCAGGAGACCCGTCAACGAGTCGATCAACTTCGGGTTACGTCATTATGCTATCCTCTGGCCCTATATGTTGGAGATCTCGACTACAACGAGAAGTTGTTCTCTCAACTACGGAGGCTGAATATCTAGCGGCAACAGAAGCCTGCCGACAGCTTCGGTGGGTGAAATCTCTTCTTGAAGAAACTTGCACCAGTACCCGCATTGATGGAGCAGATTGTACTAAACTCCATGTCGACAACCAATCAGCCATATCACTTATCAAAAATCATGATAACCACAAGCGGTCAAAGCATATCTCTCTCAGAAACAACTACTGTCGAGAGGAATACCAGCAGGGAAGAATAAAAGTAGACTACGTCCCAACTATGAAACAACTGGCAGACTGCCTCACCAAGCCAAAGTCATTGGTCCCCATTCAACAATATGGTCGTCACCGACAGGGGGAGTGTTGCGTATAGCAGGATCTTGCTACGCTTAGGAAGATTAGGGATTCCCGGCATATCATTGATACAGCTCCGTAATTGCATTAAGCAGCTAATTTTATGCAGACCATCATTAACGCATTAATTAATTAAGGACCCTCAAGTAATATTGGCGTCAACAAAGAAATAATTAAGGATCAAATCATGTCAGTAAGTAATTTACACAATAACATGGATAGATTAGATATCCAGTGGAAATAACTATGGACCATGATGAACATGTGTATATATAGCTTTGTTTGCCGCTACTTAATTAATACTATATAGAAACCATTCTTATCAATTACATACATATAACAAATTCATAAACTCATACTCTTTAAATACATTCCCATCCCTTACGTCCTACTTTACGTTAGTACCATTGCACTATTTCTTAACTCATAATCGTAAGSRATCTTCACTAACTCTTCGGAGTAACTCTACATGGAAGCGGGGCCAAATCTTTGATGGGACATCCAACTCCACTACATACGGTGAAATTATTTTCTTCACTGAGTATTTGGCGTTAATCCAGGCGAGTTTTTTCTTTGGTTGTGGTGTTTGAATATTTTTAAGACATAACCATACCTTATCACCTACTCTAAATAAAGGTGCTGGACTTCGCTTTTTATTGGCTTGGTCTTCCATTCTTTGTTGGGCGGCTGCCATAGCTGCTGCTGCGTACTCTTGTGCTTCGGATATTCTCGCGACAAATTTTTCCGCTTGTTTTTCTGGAGTTGTACGTGCTATTAAAGATGACGAAGAAGTTTGTTGCACTGGCTCGGCATGGTATCCGTGCATGAGAAAAAACGGACTCAATCCTATACTTGTGTTATTACGATTGTTAATAGCAAGCTGTGCTGATGGAAGCATCATCGCCCACTCCCACTGTGCGAATGAAATAAAGGCTCTCATGTATGACAATACTTCTTGGTTCATTCTCTCTGTGGCTCCGTCTGTTTCGGGATGAAACGCTGTGGATAATCTTTGTTCTATCTTTGTCAGTTTGCACAGATGACTCCAGAAGTCTCCAACCCAATTAGAGCCTCGATCTGAAGTAATAGCCCGAGGAAATCCATGAAAACGATAATGACATTTTAAAAAGCGTTTTGCACATTCTTCTGCACTCATACTTACCATAGCCTCTAAAGTCACACTTTTTAGTAACCTGTCTGTTATTACCATTAAAAATCTATGATCGCTTTTATCGTTTGCCGGAAGATCAGTCATGAAATCTATTGAAAGCTCACTGTGGAATCTGTCTGGGATAGGTAAAGGAAGTAAAAGAGCTTGTCTTTTAGATCGCCAAACATGTACGCGGCCACATACGTCACAATTTCTGCAAAATTTACGGACCATCGAGCTCATTCCAGGCCAATAAAACGATCGCGATAATATAGCTAGTGTATTGTCCCGCCCTGGGTGACCTGTCAAGTGTGAATCATGTGTTTTTTGTATTAATGCCGTACGCAAAGGCTCCCAGTCTGGTATCCACACACGATTTCGAAAGCAAAGAACACCCCTAGCATCTATATGACATTCAGAAAGTGTTGTTTTAAGTCCTAGTTGTGGCGGAAAAGTTCTTCGATTCTCCCATAAAGACGAGTACAGAAGGGAAAAATTAGCTTCATCTTTTTTAATACCTCGGTCCCATAAATCTTGCAGCTCGCCTTCTTCAAATAAATTTGATCCAATCGGAATCGAATTATTGCTAATTGTTAATATTTCCTCCTTAATTGCTTTTTGAGGATAGACCCAATCATCTAAAATCAGTTTAAATTCTCGTTCTTTAAGCCTAGGATCATTGACTGTTTTCGGTATATCCTGATTACGACGCGACAATGCGTCGGGACGCGCTGCTTGTCTACCTGCTCTAAAATCCATTCTAAAGTTATATTGGGATAAAGTTTGCGACCATCTAACATGACGCTCCGTAAGATTGCGGCTCGTCATGAAATGTTGTAAATTCTTATGGTCAGTTAATATTAAAAATGGTTGTTGAACACCCATTAGTTCTGCTCGCCATTCTTTGAGACACTTCATTATAGCCAAGAGTTCTTTATCATGAATGTTGTAATTACATTCCGTTGGCGTCAGTTTCTTTGAATAGTAGGCCACTGGACGCAAGCAACCTTTATCGTCAAACTGTGATAGGCAACCCCCTATGGCCCAACCGGAAGCATCAGTCTCCAGAATCGTTTGCCTGTCTTCATTCCACATTGCTAACACCGGTGCTGAGGTAAATAATTTCTTGAGTCTAAGAAAAGCCTTCTCATGTTCTTGTTCCCAACGAAATGGTGTCCCTTTTTTTGTGAGTGCTTGTATTGGACTTGCAATTTCCACAAAATCTTTAATAAAACTTCTGTAGAAGTTTGCAAATCCAAGAAAACTACGAACATCCCTAATATTTCTTGGGGCTTCCCATGATGAGACAGCAGCCACTTTTTCTGGGTCTACCTTTAGGCCTTCCTCGACATTTACAATAAATCCTAGATATTTGGTTTCTTTTTTGGCGAATTCGCATTTCTTTGGATCTAATTTCAGACCGGCTTCCTGCAACCGCGCTAGCACTTGCTGTACCTTAGCCCAGTGGTCTTTTAAATCATCTTCAGAGAATATGATTACATCATCCAAATAAGCAGCACAAGTGTTGCCTAAAAGATCGCTAAGGACCTGATTTATCCATCTTTGAAAAGCTGCAGGAGCTCCAGCTAACCCAAAAGGAGTTACGAGCCATTCATATGCCCCAAATCGTGTTCGAAACGCAGTTTTCCACTCGTCTCCTTCTGCCATCCGAAGTCGATGAAATGCTGAACGTACATCAACTTTTGAGATATATTTGGCTCGAGATACCATTCTTAATGTTTCCCGGATCAAGGGGAGTGGATACCGATCACGTTCAGTTATCGCGTTCAAGGCTCGGTAGTCCACACAAAATCTTAGACCCCCTCCTGGCTTCTTTATAAATAATACTGGAGCCCCTCCTGGCGAACTACTTGCTCGAATCCAATTCTTGTCCAATAACTCCGTCAACGTCTTTCTCAGCACTAAAAGTTCCTCACGCGACATTCCATACAGTGGGCCCCATGGGACTTCTTTGTCTCTACCCTTATCGTCCTTCATTAACTTTACTCGGGTATCCACTCCCGGACGGAAAGGGGGTAATGCCTCACTAAGGCCGATCTCATCATCCATAAATAAAGGTGTATATTTCTGAATCTCAATAGGCAAACTCTTCTTTACCTCTTCCAGTGTGCCGTTATATTTAGGCTTCAGGGCTTGTGTTATATCATGGATGGATACTGCTCCTATTATGCTTTCTTCGTCTTGGGCTTGTTTCATGAGTTGGGAAAACTTATCTTTCGGTATCATCTTTGCCTTTGCTACACTGACATGGGAAACGCGCACTCGCAACTCTGTTGGTGATTTTTGCTCATACCATCCACTTTCTCTTACAATTATGCCGTTTCGTCTTGTACCAATTCTCAAACGACGAAGTTTTGCGGAATAAACCACGTCGTTATATTCCATCCAGGGTTTACCGAGTATTATCGGGTATGCTAGATTGGGCATTACATATCCACAGAGAACTTCCTGTCTCCCATCTATATCAAGGTTTACGCGTGCCATATGTGTTATATTAGCTCCAATCTTTCCATCTGCCAGAGTTAGACTACGTGGCGACACCTCCTCGGTATCAAAATTAAATTTGCGCACCAAACTCTCGTCAAAAACTGCATAACAAAGACAACCTGTATCGATCATTGATTTTATATAAAAGTTTTTATTTATCAAACAATCTACTAAAAATGGTGGACTTGTTAATTTCTTTAGTGTTTTTGAAGAAGTTTGTTTACATTGCCTGAGAGCGACTTTCCTCAGGCTTCGTCTTTTCCCGAGTCATTGTCCTCCGACTCCTCTGTATCTAGTGTCACTGAACTGATCTCACTTACCGGCCGCTTTGCGGGTCCAAAATTAGGGCAATTATAACTCAGATGACCCTTTCTAGTACAACGAGTACAAACTTTCTTTGCAAGAAGTTTTCTGAACTCTTCTTTATCTCTCCATGGAGCTTGTGGCTTCTTGGAGCCCTTCCCCTCTTGTACCGAGTGCTGCAATTTTAACTCCTTGATCGCTGCTAGGATGGCGTTTGTTCCTCCCATTATTACATCGCCTTCCCCGTCCACCTCAAGGTTCTCTCTACTTTGAACATTACCGATTCCCTTGGCTGCTCCTAGTACTGTTGTTGTATGTTTAGCATTTTTTTTTCGATAGTTCGGTAATCCTTCTAGATCAATTGCCACTTCTTTCACATCTGCGACCCAATCCCTATATCTTTCCAATGGCGACAGTCTAAGGCCCACTAATGCGCTGCGTAACCGAGAGTTTAGCGACGCTTTGAGTTGCATTGATTTCCCCAATGGGGTATAGGCATCAGCACAAGGCCCTATTCGATACTCGAAGTCTTTGAGAAAATCCAAGAAGTATTGGTTGTACCCTTGTTCCATTCGATTTACATATTCTGAAGCTGCTTGACGTGCTTCTCTATCGTCAAATTGGTGACGAAGATGTTCTATAAAATCCCGCCAAACGAAATTATCACTCTTGGAACTTTCTTCAAACCAAGCTGCCACCATGGGTTTCTTAGCAACTGGTAGTGTTTCAATAATATCTAAACAGATTGAACAGGGATCTAGGAAGTGCTCCAATTCCTTCTCGATTCTTTTCTCTAGTATTTTTATATAGAAGGTAAAATCTTCAGGACTCCCGCTCCAACGAGGTAGACTCGGCCTCGAGAACCTTGCGTTGTACTGATGATTACATGATGATAGCGGTGCTAAGTTATCTTGTTGTTGTGGGTCGACTATCTTCTTTGCTCTCCTTTCCTGTAACATTTTTAGTATTTCATTTTTATCCTCTACCGACATATCCGCGAATGGATCTATTAAGGGCTCATCAAGCATGTTCGTGTCAATATGAGAAGGTCTTGAGCTTGTCATCTCGAAGGATCTCGAGTGATTATAGAATAGTGAATCAAGTGTGCTATGAAAAGAGTTTTCGGTCGATGTTGATGAAGGGGAGCTCGGTACTTTGTAACTCATACAAGGAGGGGGAAACTAAATGAATAAATGATAATGTATAGTTCTCCGGGCTACACCCCACAGAGTAACTAAGACAAGGGATAGAAAAATATATGTGACGGGGCGAGTGCTATCGGTCACAGCACGAAAGCAATGCCACAATAATGAGTTTATATTTTTCTATGAACTTCTTAAATACAAACCAAAGCCCCCTTATATAATCTTTTCTCAGTACCTAGTTCATAATAATTGTCGAGGAATTACTGTCTTCAGTAATTCCTTCCTTCCTTTAATAAATCCTTTCATCTCAGTGCATACTACCTTCCTCTTATAAGCTAATTTCCTTCCCATGGTGATATTTGTTAAAGRGCAATCGCGACTTAACCAGGATGGGCATTTAACCAGCCACATCCATACCAAACCGGGTATAGCCCGTTACACCAGTTGCCTATTTTTCTAAGAAAAATGCTCCAGCAGAATGTAACTACGACACTCATGACAAGGAGTTGTTAGCAGTTATCCGCTGCTTAGAGGCCTGGGACTCGGAACTTAGAAGCTTGGCGCATCCATTCCGTATTTTATCGGACCACAAGAATCTAGAGGCATTTACAAAAGTGAGAAGTAAACCACTCAACGAACGACAAGTTAGATGGCAGGAGAGGTTGTCACGATATCGATTCCGATTACAGTTTCGGCCAGGTTCACAGCAAGTGCTGGCAGATGCCCTCTCTCGACGCGACCAAGATATTCCGAAAGATAAAAATGATGAGAGACGTAATTTAAAAAAGCAAGCGTTCATTTCTCCGGAACTTATAGTGGCGCCAACACAAATTTCTCTTAACACACCCTTTGAAGACGAAGAACTGCAGGATCTCTGGCAGCAGGCAATTGAAGGAGATGACTTATACCAAGAACTGTTTGATGCAGTACAGAGAGGTGATCGTAGACTACCTCAAGGTATCACACGAGTACAGATATCAGAGTGTTCAATCGGTAATAGTGACAATCTATTGAGATTTCGAGACCGGATCTGGGTCCCAAGATTAGAGCCGTTAAGAACAAGATTGTTACAAAGGGCTCATGATTCTGTGTTAACGGGGCATCCAGGTAGAGACGAGACGTACAGGGTAATTTCTCGTCGTTGGTTTTGGCCAGACATGCTCAGCGATGTTAGAAGATTTGTGCGCAATTGTGACGTATGTGGTGATGCTACAGTTTGGCGTCATAAAAAGCAAGGTTTATTAAAGCCTCTTCCAGTGCCTGATAGAATCTGGAGTGAAATAACTATAGATTTTATCAGTGGACTGCCATTATCGAATGGATGTTCAACAATTCAAGTTATCACAGACCGGCTGGGAAAAGGAAAATCGTACGAGGCTGTAAAAGAAGGCCAGCTCTCAGCAGAGGCAACAGCAATGAGGTTTGTAGATAGACATGTTAGATACCATGGCTTTCCACGTGGAATCGTGAGTGACCGAGGCGTTCAATGGGTCAACGTTTTCTGGAAAAAGGTTTGTGAGCTCGTAGGAATACAGCGACGACTTTCCATAGCGTACCATCCAGAAACAGATGGTGCTACAGAAAGAGAGAACCAAGAACTAGAAAAGTACATCAGATGTTTTGTATCTTACAGTCAGAAAGATTGGACAAATCTATTACCGATAGCAGAATTAGCAGCAAATAATAGAAACAGCTCTACTACAGGTTTTAGTCCGTTTTTCYTTACCCATGGTTATGAAATTGACCCTATAAAAATTAAGGAAGACATAATCGACTTAACCAGCGAAGTAGCCCCAGCTCAGAAAGCGATAAGATTGGTTTCAAAACTAAGACAAGCACAGCAAATGGCAGAAGCAGCGATGGCCACAGCGCAGCAAGCTCAAGAAGTCGCAGCCAACAGATCAAGAGCACCATCTCCGGAATATAAAGTAGGAGACAAAGTAAGGCTGAACTTACGGCATGTTCAAACAGATAGACCATGCAAAAAGTTCGACTGGATACACGGAAAGTATACAGTCACAGAGGTCATTGGCAGTCATGCATATCGACTAGATGTCCCTAGAGCAATACACGACGTGTTCCACACAAGTCTGTTAAAACCAGTAGCAAATGACCCACTGCCCTCGCAAATTCAAACAGATCATCAACCACCATCAATTATAACTGATGAGTTTGGAGAAAAAGAGCTTGCAGTAGAATCTATTTTAGATATACGACAACGTAAGCGTGGACGTGGCATGCGAACAGAAGCTTTGGTTAAATGGTTAGGGTACCAGTCGCCAACTTGGGAACCTATTGAAAATGTTAAAGATACATTAGCTATGGAAAGATTTGAAGAGCAAAGAAATGAATTGGTTTCAGATGAAACCTAGGGGAGGGGTAATGTTACAGGGCTTAGGCCTAGTATTAGCAAGGACAGGGCTCTGAGAGTAAGTGGGGCTATTCACTCAATTGTGCATAAGCTTTGTAGGGGTATAGACCCTGAATATTCTACACCCTAATAATACGAGTGTAGATCATCATATTGGATCATTTGGTAGGAGACAACGGATAAGTAAAAGGGGATCTAGGACAGGAGAATAGCATGTATAGATAGAGTGAATCCGGCACTGTTAGATCCTTAGTTTGAATATATTTTCGATTTGCTATGATATACACTTTTATAAGATATTTCACCTTAATCCGTCACAGATACCAKCCATAAACACAGGACTGAAGTTACGGGATGGGCTATTAAAG
>CACM01000123.1:0-10458 GCA_000208805.1 Erysiphe pisi
TAACACTGGGTTAGTCCGAACACGAGTTTTTGGTCCAAAAAGACCCTCGCAAACCCTGGATCATTGGGGACCATGGTGGCCTCATTTACCAGAAATACACAACCATTCAGACTTTTCGGCACTAGTTCTCTAGCCAAGCAAATCATTAAGTCACCCACGCCGACAAAATGCCCAAAATGCTGGGGCTTTCATGATGCAAGACTAAGCAACTTTGAGCAAAGATGTAAGCAATGCAGTACCCTGGGTCACTCTTCCTGTCAGAACCCACCACGATGTACAAACTGCAAAGGACCCCAAGCTGCTGACGAAGTCCAATGTCCAGCACGCCCATCAGTAAGAAGAGGCGCAGTCGTTTCACACACCAAAGGGCAGCTGAAAAGAATACGTCAAGCTGGACATAAAGCATGGCTGCTACTTAATCCAGCTAATCTTGAAGCTATGCAAAATACTACCCCTACTCAATGTTAGACAACCCAATGAGGCGTCAACGGAAATACCTGAAGATCTTTCAGGGAAATATTGCTCGAGGGGCAAACCAATCATGACCTAGCACTCGCTTTAGCACGTGCTGAGTCAGTCGACGTCATCATACTTCAGAAACCCTGGATTCTACCCGATCTCGAAAAGAAAACAACCAAAAGACGTCATGAATATGATATTTTCAGCCCATTAGATAAATGGACTCTACGGCCTCGAGTGTTGACATACATCAGAAGAGGTAGAGGACTGCAATCTACACAAATTCGCTCTTCAGACACCGCAGATATCTGCTGGGTCTCAATCTTAGAAGTTACACCTCCAATCACGATCACCAATGTATATAGACCACCTCAAGAAACAGAAGGGGGAGTAGTAACTAGTGCTCTCAAGGCATGGCAGGTACCACTAAACTGCTTAGTAGCGGGGGATGTCAATACTAGACACCCATTTTGGGACTCTCGCGCCACAACATCGAGGAAATCTGAAGAACTGTTTGAGTGGGCGCTAACAACCAACTCAGTTTTAGCCTCACTGATCGATATAGGTACGCATAAAAGATGCAGCACTCTTGACATAGCTTTCACAAATAACCCGCACATTCATTGCAACATAGAGGAAAATCTCCATACGACTTCTGATCACGAAACACTTCTATCCATAGTGCCGTGCACTGGCCTTAAACCGCCTCCCTCCAAAGTTCAGTACAGACTCACTCCAGAGAATACCCCACGCTTCGCAGCTGGAGTCAAGGAAACTCTACCAACCGTGGATTCTCTACCGCAAGATGAAGACACTCTTACCGAGAAAATCATCCGGAGCATTCAAGTGAATATGGAGCGTTTTTTTACCAAAGAAACAACAATCCGGACAGGGAACTAAATGGTGGAATAATGAATGCATAGAGAAGGCAGAGCGAAGCCACGTTGGAGAAACAGGCTCTACGTAAAGCTACAAGAGCAGCTAAGAAACGTTTTTGGATGAAGAAAATCGTGGAAGCACGCCAACCTAGGGATATTTTTAAAATTACTAGTTGGCACAAAGCTAACGCAACTTTCGGCTTACCTCCAATAAAGTTAGATGGAAATATCTTAACGGAACCTAGCGATAAAACATCAGCTTTCCGTCGGGCCCTGTTAGAGCGAAGGTCGGGCGACGAAGATATTAGCCTAGATATAGAACCAACAGTTTGCAGGGCTAAATTGCAAATACATACACAAGTTGATAGAAATGAGTTCGAAAAATGTCTACTACGCTCATCAAATACCACACCAGGGTACGACGGCATAACTACAAACATCTTACGCGCCTGCTGGGACAGTATTAAACAAGCAGTCCTACTATTATATTGACTATGTATACGTCAGGGCCACCATCCCCGGGCTTTTCGCACAGTAGAGTTAATATCTCTCCCGAAATCCAAAAAAAGGGACCTCAGCTCTCCAAAATCTTGGTGCCCTATAGCGCTGCTGTCATGTCTAGGAAAAGGACTCGAAATGTTGATGGCCAAAAGAATCAGTAACGTGGCTATAACCCAAAAGGTGCTAAGCCGACAGCATTTCGGGGCACTGCCAAAACGTTGATCCACCGATCTCGTTGGATGCCTTATCCATGATATTGAGAAAGCCCGCTCACAAAGAAAAGTGGCTTCCCTTATAACTATGGACATTAAATGAGCCTTTGACACAGTTCTTCCAGGCCGCTTGATATATAGACTCAAGGAACAAGGATGGCCAAACTGGCTCATAGGATATGTGGAATCATTCATCACCAATAGATCAGCCCGAATTCGAATGGGGCATCTCATCACCCAAGAGTCACCACTGACATGTGGCCTCCCCCAGGGATCACCAGTATCTCCTATTCTCTTTATGCTATACATTGAACGTCTTGTAAAACTAGTCAACCCAAGATAAGCCTACAGCTATGCGGACGACTTCGCATTCCTTCGCTCAGGAAAGACACTTGCAGAATTTTCGAATAAACTAACACAAGACCTGGAAAAAGTTATCGAATGGGGCAAACTCAATGCTATTACTTTTGACCAAGAAAAGTCTGAACTGCAGCACTTCACTCAGGCCCCTAGACCCAAAGAGTATCCAATTATTCAGCTAGAAGATTGGAGTATATCTCCTAACCAAGTCACTAGATGGCTGGGAATTAGGCTGGACAGGAAACTTACGTTTCTGACACATGTACGCAAATTGACAGCAAAAGCGACGGGAACAGCATTACACCTGAAAAGATTCAATAACACTCAGCGAGGGTCACAACCTGACTTAGTCAGATAGGCAGTCAAATCATGTGTCATTCCCACTGCCACATATGCGGCAGAAGTGTGGTGGCCCGGGGAAACCATCTACTCATGGAGCAGAGGCACACAGAAAGACCCAAAACATAGAAGCAATTCACACATATCTCTCATCTCTAAATCTATAATACTAGGTCTGAGATCAATTCTACCGGYTTATAAAACCACTCCGCTGCCCATTCTATATCGATAAGCTGGGGTCCTCCCGTGAAAACTAATATATTTGAGGACACCTGTCTCCGACTCGCATTACGCATTCAGATACTAGACGATCAAAATCCACTGAAGAAAAGAGCACTTAGCAAGGCTTTCACGCACCTCACAAGAACGGCTAAACTACTCCCAATTTCGGAGGACGCAACAGAGGTCACACTTGTAGGGAAAAAGATGGTGAATGAACCGGAAATACACATAGAAAAACATGACATTCATCTCTACACGGACGGCTCCTAAACAGCAGAAGGTAAAGCAGGAGGAGGATATGTTGTTTACCAAGCAGGGCACAAAGTTAGAACCGGGAGCTTCGGTACAAACCGAAAAGTTGAACCCATCGACACGAAAGTAATAGCAATCAGCCAGGGCATATCCCCTTGTATGTAATATGCTTACACCCAATTTGCCACCAACATAATAATATACCCGGACAATAGAACAGCAGCCGGTATTGTTAATGGTAATCTATCTGTAATCTGTTGAAAAGAAACAAAGGAAATTCGAGACGCACAAGGAAATTGGACCAGAAGGGAGAAATTCKCTCATATTTCAAATGGACATATCTTCGCGCAGTGGATTTCCAGTCACATAGGAGTCTCGGCAAATGAGGAAGCAGATTCTTTAGCGAAAGCCGGAGCTCAGACAGCCCATGTAGTCCCGATAGAGACCAATCCATCTCATGCATCGGTTCAAAAACATATTATATCTAGAAGGAAACAGCTTTGGGATTCGTGGTGGAATTCTCACGGCCCAACTAGATATAAATATCTAGGCATACAGGCAGGAGCACCCGGAAAGTGCCCTACTGAATTACGGATTCCAAAGAAGGCCCTTCACCATTTGATTTCGGCACGTTCGAAGCATGGGGACTTTAAGGAAGATCACGAGAGATTTAATTATATAAGCGATTCCACTTGTTCCTGCGGGCGAGAAAAATCTCCTGTTCACTTTATTTTCTGTCGCTTGGCAAGAACACTAGCAAAAAAGCAAATAGGAAAACGATCAACTCATGAAGCTATTGACTTGTTACTAGGAACGGCGGAAGGGGCTGCTGCGTATGCAAGAATTGTAAACGGAGCTTAGCTTTTTCAGGTAAAAAGGTAACACATATTCGTAAGATATATGATATTTTTTAAAAAAAAAGTTCAATAGTAATAGTAATAGAGTAAGCTGTGAGACGGCTCTTCTCCACCGAGATGTAATTAGCATATTTTTTGTTTGTGAAATTCGCTGCGAYTTAGTTAAAGCAGCACGTCTTTCGCTCCCCGGGAGGCTTTCAGGCAACTATCGGAAGATAGTTTGCCGTAGACGTTAAATGAATAAATAAATAAATAAATCTAGAATAGAACTTAGATTCATAGCAATGACAATCTGATGAGATATATATTGTATTCTACACTACACTTCCACCCCTTGATAGAGTTATTCTCATTAATAACCTGCACAATAAATGATGTTTTACTCATTATTATTCTTTGTCAAAGCCCACGGGTAAATATTAGAATCACTAGATTAATTTACAACTGCCTATTAGAAGAGAAAATTAAAAATGGTTGATTGTTATGGGCTGTGCCCGTTATTGTGGGGCTGGGCTTTCTTTCAGGCCCAGCCTTTCAAAATATATAAATCACGTGACTTAACAACTTCATATTAATCACTCGTTTATTTTATTTACAGAAGAGGTTGGGAAAGATCAAAAGGGGTAGAAACGGGATCACCAACGATTATAATTGAGTATTTAGAGTAGTCATTTCCCACATCTTAGTTAGTGTCACGGCTAGTTAGCCGATTAATCCCTGTAGCCTACGCTATACAGCGCAGGCTGCATTAGTACCTTACGTTTGAGGCACAAAGTTATTCTTAATATGGGAACTCACCAGAATATTCCATTCAGTTCTTTTATCATAATCATAATAGACTTACAACAGTGTCAATAAGAGGAGGATCATTCAACATAATTAAAATGGAAGTTTCTAGTACCACGGCAGCAATAAGGTATTCAACAGCAACTACTGGAAACGTCTCGATAGTCTCTGAGTGTGATGTCATCGGTAGCCTAATAGTGTATATAAACCAGTGCCTTTTGTAAAGTAGTTCTTCATAGTTTGAATATTAAATACCATCATTTATTACAATGCCCAATGCTTCTATTCTTGATCTGTTACATATATTCAAACTATCCACGACTTTGTTAAAATAAAAAATATAAAATTAAATAAACGGTTGACGATACTGGAACACAACGATACACGAACACGACGAAATAAACACGGACATCAAAAAAAAGAAAAAGAAACTTCTGTAGCGATCATATTTGACTGAATAAGATGGGTGATACAGATTTACGGAGAGAATTGAGGGAACTTCGAGAGCGATTAGATGATTGGCCGGCAGTAAATCAAGATAATGAAGGACCATTTCCATCAACAAGAATAATAAAGACCCCCCAAAAAAGGACTATAAATTGAAGCCAGGCAAAATACCAACATACAGTGGAAATCGCGCAACATATGCAGCTTGGAGAAAAGCAGTTTTTTCAACATTGAAGATAGACTGGAATACCTTCAATTACGATGAATCATGCGTTTTCTTAATGATATACAATGCTCTCGAAGGGAAGGCGCAGAGTGAAGCCGCTGCATTTTTTGAATCCGGCGGTCGAGACGGACGGCAGGACCCGGAAGACTTCATTGGATTTCTGGATCGTAGTAATTGGGACGTAAACAAAATCAACCGAGCTCGGGGAGAACTTAGTAATCTGAAGATGGGAAAGAACCAGAAATGGAGCTCATTTTTTGCACAATGGGCTAATAAATTAACCGAGGCGAGTGGGGACCAGTGGCCCGACGATGTCAAGATAAGTCAGCTGAAAGGAAAWTTAAATTTAAATCTTCGTAGGGCACTGGCGAACAACCATCTTCTTCCATTTAACGATTATTTTGGACGGCTGAGAATCGTTGGGCAAATTGTTCAGCAACATGAAGAGCTAGAAGGGGATTCTTCGGGATTCGAAGACTTTAAATTCAAGGGTCGAAGTGCCCAGAAGCAATCAAGTGACGACTTTGAAGATAAGCAGAAAACTAGTAGTTTTAAGGAATAGTCGAAATCTGGAAGAGAGAAAGGCTTCGTTGGAGATCTCGACTCATCAGGCGATACGTTTATGGGAGGTGTTAATTCAGCTAGGGTGTTGCGAGGACCAAATGGGAAACGCCTACGTTCCAAGTGGAAGAGTCCTGAACAAATTAGCAAACTTAGAAGTGAAGGCAAATGCTTTCGATGTGAACGGAAAGGATGCAATACAAAAGTATGCAGGCTCCTTCCGGCTAAAAGGCCCGAGAAAAAAATATTTAGAGGTTAATGTAAATGAATACTGTAATTTAGATCGAAGCTTATATGAAGAAGAAGATGATGATGAGGATGGACCTATGCTAGAAACTAAGTCGGAAAACTAGTAGCTCCTGGACAAAGCCGCGTTCAGGAGCAGTTAGCAGTATATAGTGTTAAATATTACAGTGCTTAGCTTTTGATATTTAATGTTGGAAAACTGGCTTTTGCGTTAACTACAGCTTTCTATATCATCAATTGTAATAATTAATAAAATCTATCTAAATTCTACTCATACACTTTTTTTTTATATAAGACAGGAATCTAAAGGAGATCCGTCGATCATCATTTCGCATAAACCCTTGTTATGACATCAACGCGAAAACCTTATTTTGATGTACAAATAATTGCACGTGTCGCTTATAATTCCAACACTCCCCCTCGAAACGTACAATTATTCAATCATGCCTATATTCATTTTGTGTTTCTGAAATGAAGATAAAACTAAAGACTTAGTGAATATATCCGCTGGATTTTCTTTTCCAGGAATTGAATCTGGGCTAAATGTTCCTTCCTCCACATGTTGACGTATCCAATGATAAATCTTATCGATGTGCATTGTAGCTCGCATGTTTTCCGGATTTTTGGTCAATGCTATTGCACCATCTGAATCCATAAATAATGGAATCGGTTCTTTATGAGGGAATCCTAACTCTTCCATAACGTCTCGTAAGAATAAACAATTCCTGCCTGTGAGATTTGCAGCCACATATTCTGATTCAGACGTAGACACAGTGATCAGTCTTTGTTTCTCTGCTGCCCACTTCACAGCTCCCCCTGATATAGTAATTACTGACCCTGAAATAGATTTACGATCGTATCCCTTGCCATTACCTGCATCTGAAAATGCAGTGAGAGTAAATTGTGGTTCAGTATGCCTAATCTTACTATATAAAATACCAGTAGAGATGGTACCTTTCAAATATCGAAATATTTGTTTAACCCCGTTCCAATGTTTTTGTCCCGGAGCCCCATTAAATTGGGAAAGAAGATTTGTCGCATAAGCTATGTCCGGGCGTGTAGCTATCGCTGCGAACATTAATGAGCCAATAGCTGATCTATATTCTGTTGTATCTTCAAAAACTTCATCTTCACCAGATTTCTCATATATCACTCCTGGTGTTAAAGGAGTATTTGCAGGGTTGCAATTTTCCATTCCAAATCTTCGAAGAATCTTTAGAATGTACTGTTCTTGATATATCTTTATTGATTTATCTTCTGGGTTCCGTTTCAATTGGATACCGAGCAACATCTTTGGCTCTCCAAGATCTGTAGACTCCCACTTATTTCCAATTTCACATTTGGTTTTCTGAAGTCGTATATCATCTGAGGAAGCAATAAGGAAGTCATCGACCCAAACAGCAATAATATCATATCCTTTAATATCACTTCTATAGAATAGTCCATGCTCTTTTGTCAATTGTGCGTATCCGGCTTCGTCTACAAGAAATTTCTTTAAAGTCTTATTCCATTCTCTGCCGGATTGCTTAAGTCCATATAATGTGTGCATCAGCCGACACACTCTGCCTGTTCCATCCTCACATCCTTTTGGTTGCCGCATATAAATTTCTTCACTTAATTTTCCATTTAAATATGCACCTTTTACGTCCATCTGACCAAGTGCCAGGCTATGATAAGCAGCAATAGCGAGAAGAATACGAAATGAATCAAACCTTACAACCGGAGAAAATGTATCAGAATAATCATAGATGTAGCCTTGATTGTAGCCTTGAGCTACTAGACGTGCTTTGAACTTACAGAGCTTTCCGTTCTCGTCGTATTTTTTTGTGAAAACCCACCTATTCCCAATAATATTTTTATCCTTAGGTGGATCTACCAACTCCCATGTATCTTTTTCCCTCAAGGTAGATAGTTCTGTTTCAACTGCTACTTCCCAATTTTCACTATCCATACTTTCACGCGCTTCTTGAATTGTATTTGGTAATCTATTATCACCATTTCTATTCATGAGGTCGTGAGCAAAGTTAGCAAAGTATGAAGAATTGATAAAATAATCTCCATTCATACGTGCTTCTGAAGCCAAATATACATTTTGTCCAGTTTTTGGTTGCCGAATATAATTTCTTGGATTAAAGCCAGCTAGGTCACTATAATTTCTTCTTGTAGTTTTTCCTGACTCGGTCCTAGATCTTAGCAAACGTTCCACTTGTCGTTCATCAACACTATTGTCTTGTATTATAATTTTGTTGTCCTCTTCTAAACGATCTCCGGTTACCTTAGATTGGTTTTCGTCTGTTATCATGTTAGGCTCTCTAGATTTAAGATCCATATCTCTAATTTCAACATCAATCTTCTGGTTTGGCATAAAATTATAATTTCGGGAAATTCTTATCCTTTTTGTATTAGGATCATAATATCTAATGGCTTTAGGTCCGTCTTCAAAACCAGTGAAGATGACTTTTCGTGCCTTCGGTTCGATTTTCGATTTTGGTAATTCTTCAAGCACGAAAACGTCATCTCCGAATTCTCGAGCCATAGAGAGATTTGGCAGAATTCCAGTCAGAGTTTCAATGGGAGTTTTATCGTCTAATGCTTTTGTAGGGCTTCGATTTCTGATCCATGCGGCATGTAGCACTGCTTCCCCCCACAGTGATTCCGGCAAATTCTTTTCGAATCTCATGGCTCTCGCCAGCTCTAAAATCGTTCTGTTCATTCGTTCAGATACACCATTTTGTTGAGGCGAATGAGGAGCTGATGGCTTCAACTTTATGCCTCTTTCTTCCAACCAATTTCGCGTTCCCTCATATTCCGCAGCATTGTCTGATCTGACTTCTTTTGGCCATCTATTATATTGAGTATAAATAAAGTTACAGTAATTCATTAGCTGCTGTTTGACACAGGCTTTACTTCTCATAAGTTTCACCGTAACATATCTTGTATAGTCATCAATAAATAAGATAAAATACTGATTTCCTCCTGGAGTTTGTTTCATGTTCGGTGAGCCCCATACGTCTGTATGTATTAGCTCTCC
Source organism: Erysiphe pisi (assembly GCA_000208805.1). NCBI lineage: Eukaryota > Fungi > Ascomycota > Leotiomycetes > Helotiales > Erysiphaceae > Erysiphe > Erysiphe pisi. The sequence goes on from CACM01000123.1 coordinate 9,378, forward strand.
AAATATTTTTGTACGTTTCTCAGTTATTGAAGGAAATGGTGCACGATGTGCCTTAGCCTCAATACAACTTCTGCAGCTAAGAGATAATGGAATCGGCTCATTTTTATCCACTTTTAGCCCTTCTACAAGACCCTTTTTGAAAATTACTCTCATTGATGATAATGAAATATGACCCAAAAGTCTATGTGCTTCATGCCATGAAACAACTGGTGTCGTTACTGAATTAGCTGTTGGATTATGGCTAATCAATGCTTTAGCGTTGACTCGATATAAATTTCCCTCGAGATAACCCGTTGCAATGACTTCTCCGCTCGTATTCCAAAAGGTACATTTATCATTTCCGCAAATAAATCTACCTCCAGCTTTATCTATTTTGGGTACAGAAATTAGACAATAGCGCGTGGTAGGCACGTATAAGACATCTATCAATTTAAAAATCTTAAATTGGCCATTAATCTTTCCCTGCATATACACAACACCAGTACCTTCCACTGTGGCAGTTAATCCTCCAGCAACATTTAATATAGATTTCTTTGGTGTAAATGAGGTAAACATTTCTCTATGGTTTGCAATGTGAACACTTGCACCTGAGTCTGCAATCCACGATTCACTGGACCACGAGTAGGATGTAAAACAATTTTCATTTTGTATATAATCTAACAAAGCCATATGGCTAGTATAAAAAACTTCCTCATCTGCTAACTTTACCTGGTTGTTCTCTTGCTCCTTCCTGCTTTCAGCCTCTGCTTTCTTTCTTCTGGCAATTTGCCGAGGACCTTGACCCTCTTTACCTCCGCCCTTAGCATAACATTCATTTTTCATATGCCCTGGCTTCCCACAATTGTAACATCGTTTGGGATTTACCAAATGTGCCTCTTGGGATCTACTATTCCGTCTCATTTCCTCTTCAACAATTTTATTTGCTACATACTCTGGATCAGCCTCTTCTAGGTCTTTAATTCCTGCGAAAATAGTAGACACACAGCTTTCATAAGAAGATGGTAAAGATTTACTTAGTAGTAGAGCAAGTAAGTGGTTTTCAATAAAAATACCCAAATCTGCTAGTTCTCTATGTATGGCG
>CACM01000122.1:0-12198 GCA_000208805.1 Erysiphe pisi
TCAGAATTCTACTCTATCTCTATCAAAGCCAAAAAAAGGAATCAATACCAGCTGCCTTATGAGGCTGAAGGAAATTTTCGAGATTAAGAGTAGTTGAGTTAGAATCTTCAGGGTCAGAGATTTGAGACGTTAGACTGACGCCTGAAAATGAGTAACATAACGGAATTACTGGATCATCATCTTCTAAAGATAAGATGGGCTCACAACAAGCTCAGAGTCAGTGGCCAGGTGTCGAATAAGAAAAATAACGAATATGACTGTCAAGAGCTGCACAATCACGTGTATAAATAATTTGGGGAATAAAGAAATAACCTGGTAACAGCGTAAATCCTCGCAAGTATGAGAAATGAAAGACAAAAGTACTATATTAATTTCTTGAAAGATTTTGAGCACCAGGTAGCTTTCGCGAGGAGAGAGAAATGGCCCCGTACTTCAAATTATCAAAATTTTCCACGGCTGTAAATGAGTCACTAGAAAGTGTCTTAGTTTATGTAAATTTACCTCAAGATTATGATGAATGGGTTGCAAAAGTTGAGAGAATAGCAGGAAAACTAAAGAATCTTGAAAGATATAAACCAGAAAATTCAGAATTTATAGGGGCTTGCCTCATTAACGACGCTGCTTTTACGACACCGGTCCTGACTTAGGAAGAAAAAACACATTGATTTGATTATGATGGGCACATTATAATAGAGGGAATTTCTCTGACGATAACGAATGTCAAACTGCTAGAGTTCGGTCGTAGACTAGAAAGTCTTGATCACAGCGGAAGCCAATCACGAGACAGGCCCTCTAAATCGAATACTCCTAGTCATTCGAGAACTGAATTTCACAGGCTCATTGAAAATGATTCATGCACGTGGTATTCCAAGTCAGGACACTAAAGGTCGACAAATGCCCATCGCTTAGGAGACCTAGAAGGCAAATGTTTGTCCCTAATTACAGAGTTTTCAGAAAACGAAGAAGCTTGAGCCAAGAGGCGTCAAGGCAAATCGATAGCGTTATATTAATTTAGTTAGACACTGACTTTCAACTGGAAGATATCATTGTGTGGAGCACCATTTTTGTATTCACTTAACACTAAATCATTGACAGATACTGGCAGTTTACAGCACTAGACCATAAGTTTGGACCTAAGCGAACAATTTTAGTCACATCATGCAATCACCGAGCAAAATGGCCTTGACTTGGTCACTTTTTTTCCAAAATTAATTAAATTTTAAATAAATAGAAGTTAGATACATTGCCTTTTCATTTCACCTAAAAACTTATGTATTTTTTTAGTTTCAATAAATTTTCAATGCCAACCTTATTCAGCAATACGTCTCGACGCACTTATACTTTGGAACGAATACTTAAAGAAAATTGATCAGGGAATTTTTTTCCCACCAACAGTCTACAAGTTGCATGTTCTATAGCAATGCGAGTTCCTTGTGAATCATTTCCTCCAGCCATTAGGTTGAGTACTATTCCTGCATAAGTTCTGTGAGTACTTACCACACGTGCTCGATGGGGGTTGAGGTCTGGAGACAAAGGCAAAACAAAACAAAAAAAAAAAAWACGGCAGCTAGTCGAATACATCTACAGGATGATTCTCTATCTATTCTGTAACATTACCAGTTGTATAAATTGGTGCGCTATCGTCTAGAAACTGCTATTCTAAAGAACTTAGACTTAAGTTACTGCCAACCTATATTGCCTTCTTGGCTATGACAGATTTTTTTTAAAAACGGGAAACCATTCACGTCAAAACTAAGTATTTCAAAAACTGTGAAGTATGCAGTTAAAAACACATGAATTCTGTACGGAGTTAAAAATGATCTTTTAAGGCTCAGCCTATTCCAAAATTCTTGAGTCTATATAGGTTTGACACATGAACATCTTTCCTTCTCAGCCCGACAAGATGCTGCAAGCTTTGGAAAAAAAAAAAAAAAGTAGGTTCCGGAATATCTATACATTGATTTGAATGCCGTTTTTTTATTATTTTTTTTCTCTGTTTGAACTCCACAAATAAAGAAGATTCCAAGGCTTATAATCGGTGATGTAGTGTGTCCAGAGCACTTTCCCTTTTGATAATTAACTTTTAACCCTGTTATTCCTTGGGTTGAGACCCGTGACTCCAATTCATACGATATCATTTCGGGCTGAGGAGAGAAGGATTGCCAAAGAATCACCTTTTCTAACGTGAGTAATCAAAAATTGATTAAAGAACAACAGAACTTGTTGCAGCTGTCCCAAAACCAGCAGTAATTTCATATATCTCCGATAAAGATATACTTCTGATTATTACGTCTCTACACTTTTCAATACCGCCATTTGCCATACTCGAATAACTTATCTAAAGACTCTCCTCTCCAGTCAGAATGGTTATGTCGTGCAAGGCCCGCAAGAGAAGGCTATCTGAAATTGATAGTTCCGATCAGGCGCAAACTAGACGTTCAAAGTCATTAAAAATCGATCAAATCCCCACATCACAGCGTCCACAGGGATATAATAAAAACTCGAGCCTAAATGCGCTGACTGAATCCAATTTGCGAGAGCTAGACAAAATAAATACAGAAAACAAAAAAATGAATAAAAAGAAGAGCTAAGACCGAATCACGCACGTCAAGAACCGGAGAAATTCGAAGTTTACATCAAGTAGCAAGACAAGGAGGTCTAGATTTAACGGACCTCATAGGTGTACGTCGAAGCAAAATTAGGACTTCAATACTAACAAATTGTTAGTTCATCGACGATTATTCTGACATTTCAAGTGGAAGCCTGTCAGATACAACTTTGGCCGATATAAGAACAACCCTCTCCCTATCAAAAACAAGACAAGCGTTAGTTCAAGGTAGAATATTTCACTATGGACATTATGACCCATTGACCAGATCGCGTACGCCCAAGCCCAAAAACTTAGATGAAATTAGGGCTAGAGCAGTGAGAGCCAGGCCAGAATCAGATTATCACTGGGGTTTTGAGCAATTTGATTTTGCAAACATAGATGCAATTGACGAGGCACAGAGATTCACCAATTTAGTCCATTTATTAGAGGGTTATGACATAAACTTGAGCCTTAACCGATATAAAATTTTGTTTGCAAACATAAATCCCCTGGTAAAAAAAATTCCTACTGCAAAGCCAGATAGCTTTTGGGGAGCTCCACGGGATAAGCTCAATAAAATGGTTTTGGATGAGATTTCTGGCATGGTTGAGCCATCATTCGGCAGTACAAGCATTGCCCCAAATTTTTTTCTGCAGGTGAGTGGTCACAATGGAGGCGCATCTATGGTAAACTATCCAGCCGTATATGACGGTGCCCTTGGGGAAAGAGGCCAAATTGCTCTACGGTCATGGCGGATGGATGGGCCGAAATTTGATAATAAAGCTCATTCTTTTACTTTAACGTATATTTACAGTCTCCTTACTATCTATTCGGTCCATGCCGAACCGTCCAAATATCTTACTGGTGGCATAGACTACCATTTGTACAAAATCGACGGGTACTGTTTAACCGGAAATGCCGATAAGCTTAAAGAAGGGGTACTTGCATACCGTAATCTTCGTGATTATGCGGAAGAGATTCGGAACGAATCAATTGAAATTGCAAACCGTAGGGCGGAGGAAATTGAGGAAGCGGAAGATTTGGAGGATTTAAAGAGGGCGTTGAAAGCTGTGATGGACGCAGAGATGGATGAAGAAATTGAGAAGACGAAGGCAAAGGCGAAGTGAGGAGTTTAGAAATATGAAGTTATTATTTGAAGCTGAAAATCCTGGGAAGAGAAATTCGTAGATTTAGGAGTGAAAAGGTGACTTTAACTACTGGACCTCACCCCACCCGGGTTTGAATTTTAATTGGTAGAAAATTCGTAGTGTAATCCAGATTTAAAATTACAGTCCAATGACCAGTAGGTCATCTTTCCGCTTTGCAAGATAGAACTTTGAAGGTATTTCCCTGCATTTCTAATCACGTGAGGGTTTGTCTTTTGTTTGTACTATACAAAAGATGACTTTACGTCGCGTGTTATAATTTTTGTGCATTAGTAGATTAGACGCATCTTTGACCAAGCCAATTTCCTTATTCGCAATCTTCCATAGCTTGCGTCATTGATAATTTTGAACTGATATTCATCGTCTGTATTTCCTGTTTTCCTCTTCTTTTACAACAAATTTAATCTTTGGCCTACGCGATGCAAGAAAGCCCCAAAATTTTCTCGACTTGTGGGAGGGAGCGCGCTATCGATAATTTTTGCTACCAATAAAGACGGTATTTTGAAACAAAATTAGGCTACAGCTTTCGAAAAACGGTACTAGGCCGTGAAATGATACCTAGGAAGACTTTATCCGTCTAATTCGTTGTTGGAACCAACCGGTATGAATCCGTACATTTAAGTTGGCACTATATTGTTGCTACTTAGGCATTAACAGTCTCTATCCATAAAACTTGTCTTTAATATGGATCAGTTACTGGTCAAATTTGGTGGGAAGCTGAAGTTGAGCGAGAATGACTCCATAATTTGAAGTGAATGTAATTCGGCCATATCGAATTTAGTAGCCTCCATACATTAAGGTAACTTTCGATTCAAGTGTTTATCGAAAAAATGTCCCGATTATTTAACGCTTGTGTGTAAATGCTGCCAAGACAAATCAAAATACGAATCTTCTTCTAAAGGTGTGCAGGATAGAGACGAGATGGAACTATTCGATGGTCATTGCAAGATGATATTGTGGCCATGTTTTCAGAATCGAACTCTCACTTTGATAATGGGTCACAATTATCACAGCCCATATTAAGATATCCGCTTGTCTCGAAAAGTCGGGCAGTCTATTGATGATCGGGCGTCATCACAAGCACCCTGAGAAATTTACCTTGGCTGAAAGACAGAATTTTCCCTGGTACCGAGCGTGCTGTACAAACTCTTATCTATTACCGATGGCATCAGGCCAACAAACAATCTTGTCTACGTCATCAGGATTAATTTGCATCAGCGAGAGTATTTCTGGGAGAACTAGGCTTTGATAATAACTGCCAGACCTTTCATCTGAAAGGTTTCCGCGTTTTGGCCTTCTATACCAACGCCTCGATTAGCTCCCTCCCTGAGAATAAAGAAGCAGCTATCAACGCTGCTTATGGAACCAACAGCGAAGGCATGGAACTTTGTGCTGTACTCGCCGAAGTTGATGGTACCAGTATTCTTTTGGGACACTTGTTGATTCATGCATGTGTTTCATTCGTAGTGAAAACTCCCAAGCCAGGCTCGGAATAACGAAACTAAGGACCTTAAATTGCCGAAAAATCAGCTCAAGGTACCATGGCCGAGATTCTGTCACTGCTTCTCAAGTATTTAAAATCAAAAAGTTTTTGAGCCCTCATTTGTTGGCTGTGACAAAGACTTAGCTGAAATTAATGTTCTCCATCAAGTTTGGCCATCGGTCAAAATTCAATTCTGCTCCTGGCACGTGAAGCGTGCAATAAAGAAAAAAATTGGTGATTTTAATGGCGCCATCCCCTAAGATATCACTGGTCAAATGAGGCGCTGCAGCTATTTCCTAGCCTCGAAATATACTGGGGCCCATTTTTGTCAAACTGATTGAACGGCAATCACAGGAATTACTCAGCATCATGAACGTATACAAGTCTTACATTAGATATGAATGGTAGCTGAAATTGTAGCTCCTTCCACAAAAGTAATTCTTACTCATTAACAGAAGAAAGTGGTTGCCGTGAGATAATCTGTGACGCAAATGAGCGAAGGGCGGTGCTGGACATGTTCAGCTGCCATTCCAATGGTCACCCTTTAATCTCTGACAAATTCGGAACTCATCGATCTGAAGAAAGCATACATCGAAAATGTGCAGAAATGATGTATGAATGATGCAAAGAGCGGGACTATTTTAAACTTTGGGCCTACTCATACATCAACTGGTATAAGCCAGAGCAGTGGGAATTGTGAGCTAGCTTAACTAATCCTGACGGAATTCCTGTCCTGAAAGCCACCATGATTGTTGAGTTCCACTGGAGAAGAGAGAAGCAGGAAGTCATGCAGAAATTCAACCTACATCAGATTGACTAACCTATCTATGCTCTGACATCACAATGAATTCCGCAAGGAATTGCTAAGATGAGGGCATTTCAGAAAGATGATCACCGCACAGCAAGCGCTAGCCGGCGAAAATTTTTAAGAAAGATTGAAGAGATTTTCAAAATAAAAGGACTGACCTCAAAGCTTCGAATAGCACAAGACAAACGCAGTTGAAAGGTTGTATGGATGTAAATCTTTTCTCTTGAGCCGGTTTCTTCTGTATAAACATCTCGTTCATTGCTTTGAGGATGTCATTGAGCCTGTCAATTTTTTTCGAAATATTCATCGTCAGCGAGTATCTCCATTCTGGGTTGCACCACAACTTGTGCTACATCTTGAATTTGAATATTTAGACCCGAAAGTCTTGGACGAATGGACCTCTTCCAGTTCTGAATTAGACTCAGATTTAAGTGAAAAGTCCTGTTCCGAGTCGGATATTGAGGGGAAAAAGCATTTCGATGACTCTGTGGAGCAATGCGATAATCCTAACCATCAAGCTCCTAAGTCAGGCGTCGAAGAGGAGTTCAGGACCAAGATTTTTACTGCAATGGAATATTGGGATGAAAAAAGAGCTCCCTGCCGCTCTAAGTTTTTTGAGGAATTTATGAACAAAAATAAAGTCAATGTAATTTTGGTCGATGAAATTCAGCAGCTTAAAGATCGACGTTCCTTGCCAAAGACTTGGACATCCTGTAATAATCCTTTGACGATGTAACATTAGCTTTATTTTATTAAATCCAAATTTGTAGATAGTTAGAACTAAATTTTTCTTTTTTAAAACGACTGTTTGAACAATAGCGATGGGTTGTAAATTTCCAGCACTACATCTAATCTCATGTCCGTAGTACAATTCTGAAGATACTGTAAGTTGGTGTTCAAATCGTGATCACGTATAATTGCGCGCTTTGACTTAACGAGTTATGTCCGCATGCATAAGTTCGGTGAAACGGAATTACATAAGTTTTCGATAGGGAATATTCACGTGATCATGGTTGCAGGGAAATACCTTTAAGGGTCGTTCTTTCCCAAAATTTTGATTGGCTGATGGAAATTTGGCTAGTTGCTGACGGCCTACAAAATTCCGAAGGCTCATGATCATACAAATATAAGACTCCTGAACAAGGAAGAACACATAGCCAGGAGCCTAAGTTTGGAGTTCCTAATTACCGTCAACATGATCTTGATAGTGATTTTTTGAATGAGATTCGCAGTTTTGTTAAGGCTGGTCTTACGACAGTATAGTCCATGGCCAGCCATATTACGGCTTAAGTTTCCCACTCTTGATCAGCCTAAAAGCGACATCAATAATATCAAAACAATATTTTGACAAGAAAATCTCGGATCATGACACCTGTGGCTACTGTACTTTTTCGCCTGCAAAAAAAAACCCCCTTTTTATAACGTATGCAGTTGATGATGATGATGATAGCCATTTGCATCAACTTTTTTTTAGTTCATCCAAAATCTATTGAGCTTTATAGAAAGTTCAATGAAACATTAATCATTGATTGTAGCTATAAGACTAATAGGTTCCAATAACCTTTGCTCAATATTTGTGGTGTGACCAAGTTCAACAGAACAATATAGGTGTCTCTGTGCCTACTGGCTTCCGAAACTACTGAGGCATATATCTGGACCCTAGAAATCCTTCGCTATCTTTCCTGTGAAGAGAGAATTTAAACGCCTAAACTTATCGTTACAGACAGAGATAGGGCATTTTTAAATGCYATWGGCTAYATTTTTCCAACTGTGAATAGTCGAATTTGCATGTGGCATATGCATAAAGATGTCTACACATGAATTAGGCAACGGCTTGGCTTAGTAGAAGTCCCGAACTCAAAGGACTATGTTGATTCGGAGGAAACAAAGGAGTACTGGGACCTCTACAAGAGGACTATTGACGCTTCCACAGTGGAAGAATTTAAAACTGGGTGCCAACACCTTGAAGCGAAGTGGGAAGAAGGTTGGAGATATTTGTGGAACACGTGGTTCCGTGACTTCACTGAAATATTTGCCTCCTATGAAATGAACAAAATTCTTCACTTTGGGATTAGTTCAACATCACGAGTGGAAGGCAACCATTCGAAGCTGAAAACGTGGCTTCAAAATTCCCGCTATAATGTGTATGGTTTAGTAGAAAAACTTATACCATGGTGGGAGGACTATTACTCATCCATAAATTTGCATCGAGAAGACTAGAAACGGCAGATTCCTTTAGCAAACCATACTCCTATCTTGGAGCAAGTCAACCTGAGGATTTTCCGATATCCAATTAATCTTTTGGAAGAACAAATGAAAAAAGCTAGAAAAGAAGTCGAAAAAATCGCGAGATGTCAAAGTAGAGGTGAAAAAATAGTATTGGAGCCTTGTAGTGATGTATTTGGTATAACTTTAGGCTTATCCTGTGCTCATAGACTTCGAGATATCTTGCTCGAAGGTAAATCTCTGTCAGTGAGCGATTTTCATCGCCACTGGCACATTGAGAATAACGTACTAGATATCTCTAGTCATATATTTCCAGTCCTAGAGCCTCGAACAGCTCTCACCCGAAGAGACAATGGTAAATTGAAAAAAAAGGAACAGGCAAGTATGGAAATCGATGGGATATATTGCATGCTGAAATAGTATTGAAGAGAGGAACCTTTGGGATATCGCGGAATACAGAGGCCTTTCAAGACTCTGTCGAATTTCTCGAACAAACAGAAACCTCGAGGCATGAGGAGAAATTTCAACCTTCAATTGTTCGACATTCCTTATCAAGCTTCAGCAATTTACCTCTTATTAATGATCGCTTATTTCATAGTCGACCAGCCCGAGCTTCCTCTTATTCTCCTAATAAGTCATTTGAAAGTCCCTGGCAGCCGTTACCTTTAGTATGAATTGCCTATATTTCTTATCGAGTCACGTCTACCGACAGCCTTTAGTTATAAAAGAAAATTCTAGCCTATACTCTCTATTTCCGGTAGTATCCAATCCATCTTCTAACTTGAAATTTACAAGGATTAAAGTATTTATATTTTTGATGGAAATCCTATTTTTTAGTTGTTTTTAACATTATAGACATGTCGTTCAAATGGTCAGCGATAATACTTTTCGTGCTTCTGGAAAAAAAAAAATTCTGTCGAGCCTTCTTTTAATCTTTAATAAATATAATTTTACTCAAACTCAACAAGACCACTAACCGATTGTTAAGCGGCTATCTTTGTGTATTGACTTCTCGATTTTAAACGGATGATAAAAGTTAATTACTTTCGAAAAGTCAACTTTACTGTAGCACTGTTCAAGTGCATTTAAGAGCGGTCACCCTGTCCAGTAATCGCTTAAATTTTATCCTCTATTGACAGTTATGTATCGAGCTATTTATTGATATTTATTGCATAAATATTGCATAAATATTTGGTTCACTCTGTTGTGGCTGAGACTACGTGGATGAGCCCTGCATGGCTTCTAAAAATTGCTTTACGCACTGACCAGTGCTGGTTCGCAGTCAAAAGTGTGCTGGTCCTTAAGAATACCGGGCTGCGGTGAATGGGCTCCTACCTATTCAACCTAATGTAACTAGCGACTGGATGCCCTATTTGGAGAAGTTAGGCACTGGATAGGCACTGCACTGCTATAAATTGGAGGATCATGTATTCTGGATATCCTTCATACGTGTCATGTCCAAAAGGATGCAGGCTAGAGCCGATACGATAAAAATATAAACAAACAAACAAACACATCATCTCAAAATCAAAGTTCTTAAAATACTACATTCCACGCAAAATAAAAACTCAACTCATCCATCAAGCACTTTTGGTCGCTCATAATGCCGCTGTCTTATCCTTCTACGCAGACATTTGAAACCCTTGAAGAGGTGACATAAGCAGCTCAGGAATTTGCATTGAGTGAAGGCTTTTCAACCAAGAAGACGTGCGCAAAAGCCGACGGCAATTTAAACACGTGGAAGATGTGGCTCGCATGCGCCTACGGCAGCGTACGTACGCCAAACATCAACACGGCTTATGAGGTGCCCATGGCCCGTTACTGTTACGCGAAAGATGACCGAAAGCAATAGGCAGGAGTGGGATTTGTCTGTGGTGGAAGCAAGCCATAATCACCGCGCGTCTGAAAATTTGGCAGCATTCTCTGAGGTAAGAGCGCTGACTTAGGAGCAACAGTAGCAGATAATCACCTTGAGTAGAGACGGCGCTTCTCCTCGTATAATTTTAAGTACGACTTATGCTGCAGATCCTAGCTTCCGGGCCACCGGACAAGATATTTACAACGTAAAGAAACGTGACCGCTCGCTGTTCCTTCTTGGCCACACTTCCCTCGAAGCGCTGCTCGAGACTCTAGAGGAAAACCAGGCTCAGTACAAGCTAGACCGCGAATCTCAACGCCAACTGACGCGCCTGCTGATTGCACCAAATACAAGCGTATCAAAAAACCAAGAGTATTCATCAAGTGGTGTTCTCCTATTAGATTCCACTTACAAGACGAGGCCTCTCGGCATTTGAATATGTTGAACGAATTGAAGCAAATGGGCAAGGAAGGTGAAGAAAAATTAGTTGCAGAATCTGCAACGAAAAGGCCACAATAAACGCACCTGGCCTCTGAGGCAACATCTTCAATCACAATCGTGAAAATGACCCTAAGGTACAGCTGATTAATAATGTACGGTACAGATTTTTACCTAAGTCTTTTATCACTTTGTAGCAGTATTTTCTCACTATTATAACGCTTCGTTGCCTTCTAATTCAAGTGAAGGACACGATGAGCTACCTGAGCCCATCCAACTACACCTCAATAAATGTACGATTTCCACAACAGCCCCCAAGCGGATTGGCCTTTTAGGAGGTTGGTCACATGAGAGTGCCTCTCCGTTGGCGTGACTAGAAGCGGGTAATGCCGACCAAACTCGCCCTAGATGCTAAATTAGAAACATTAAAACTTCGTTGAAGGTTGACACTTGGCGCGAAGGTTGGAAATTTCGCGTACTTCAGAGCTTGGAATAATGGATTTGTGGTTATAGCAGATTCTTTTGGGGGCATTAGTCATGTTTGAAAATCATTTTTTAAATAATTAATATATTAATTTTCAGTCAAACGTGGTAGCTTGATTTAATGTTGTGAAAATCCAATTGATTTTATAATATATTATTATTGTCCTTTACTTTCTTAAACGCTACAATACACTAACGTAATTTCAGTGATGTAATTGCACTTAGTGATAAGTGATTTCCGACTACATAATTATTGCAGTATTAGGCATCGATAAAAACGGTTCTCTCAGCTCAATGGATTAGTGTGTTTCATGAATCCTGATGAGACTAATTTATGCGTCATCACACTTTACGTTAAGGAGGGGTAGGCAAAAATTTGTTAAATAATATACACGTAATTTTGAAGCAATTTAGAGAAAAAGTGAGTTTTTAAAGGCATCTGATTTGCTGCGTGAGATTTCGACGCTTAAAAGCTCGACAAGGGTGTAGAAAAAGCTCGAAGACTATATAACGATACGCACAATGAATTCGAAAATTAACTACTTCTTATAGCACAGTATTTGTAGTTAATATAATGATAGCACGCTAGCAACGTTAGCGTGTTCGCTAAATCTATAAAGGTTCTCAACATTCGCGGCTATACTTTTCTATGCGTAACTATACAAATATGCTTCATCAGACATGACTCCTACATTAAACATAAATTATTTTGGAAAACATTCGTCGACCCCGAACTTGAAGGTGTAAAGTCGCTGGGGAGAAGGGCGGATGCCAGCTGCATCAGTAAATGGTGTGATTATCTACTCCGTAGATTTATACTTGCTAACATTTGATATAGATGCCGGCTATATTGGTAATGGAAACATTGCTGAAAATATAGATCCACAACTTTTTGACATAGAAATGGAAACGGAAACTAACAACAGATTAACTGAAAACACTGACTTAGATATAAACTTAGGTATTAACTCGAATAACCAAGCCATGAATATTGATTAAATATTATGTACAAAATGCAAACGTCGTTGTACGTCAGACTTATTCACAGGCCGAATTCGTGGTAAAACCTACAAAACGTGTAGCGATTGCCGTCTTCGGGATAACAACAGGCGTCATCCTCAAGCCCAAATAAATAATGAAACTCGA